>JAJEJH010000959.1:0-61384 GCA_026122585.1 Anacardium occidentale | reverse complement strand
GGCCACTTGATTTTTTAAAAATTTTAAAATTTTTTAAATTTTTTAAAATTTATATAAAATTTATTTTATTATTTTATAAAATTTTAATCATAAAATAACAAAATTGCCCCTGAAATATTACTGTTTACTATTTTATTTAATATTAAATTATTTACATGGGTGGGAGATTGGGCTTTTGAAAATTTGCGGATGGGACTTTGTCCCCGCCTCAAACTATGGGTGGGAAATTGTCCTTTGGCCACAATTATTATTATTATTAATATTAGGCCAAAGCACTATTTCCCTCCCATAGTTTGAGACGGAGACACACTGCCACCTCCAAGCTTAAACTCCTCTTCGCAAGTTAAATTTAATAGTAAAAATAATAATATATAGTAATAATATAAGAACATTTTTATCTTTTTAATATTATAATTTTATAAATTAATAAAATAAAATTTATATAAATATAAATTAAAAATATATTTAAAAATTTTTAAAATTTAAAAATTAAAGCAACCATCGACGTCGGTGTCAACAGCGGTGGTTGCCCATAATAGAATCAAGTGACTATTTTAGACTATCTAGTCCAAGGAAGGGCTAGATCTGACCTCTTCGTTCGTTGGAGGTAGTCAGATCTGCCACTTTCGCCCGAAATAAAAGTCAAAAATAGCCAATGGGGCCAAGGTCGACCATTTACGATCGTTTTCGATTCCTAATTCTGTCCATCGAACAGAGAGGCCAACTCTAGCCTCCCCTAGAATCAGGTGGCCAGAATTGGCCACCTGGTTCTATTATGGGTGGCCATCGCTGCCGACACCGACGGCAGTAGCTTCTTTAATTTTTAAATTTAAAAAATTTTTAAATTTAAAAAAATTTTTAAATATATTTTTTAATTTTATAATGTTTTTCAAAAAATTTATATTTTTAAAAATTATTTTATAATTTTATTATAAATTTTTAATTTTTAAAAAGATAGTTTAATCATTTTAATAGAAAAATTATAAAAAATTCTTCTAAAAATGAGAAACTAGATTTTTAAAACTTTAGGAGTGACAATTTATTCTCGTCTCAAACGGTGGGAAATAGTCCTTTGGCCATAATATTACTATCATTTTCACTGTATCTGGCTTGAATGGTAAGTCATTTTTCCCGCGTTTGCTTTGGCTTCAGAAAGAATGAAGTCAAGCAATCAATATGTTTCGCTGTTCTAATTGGACTTTTCTTCAATCCTGAATTGCCCCAGTCCATGAAGTCTTCCCGCCATGTTCCCTTAAAGCAAGTCAGTCAATAAATTTGTTTTTAGAGGGTGACTTGGGCCTAGGCTCCTTCATCTTTCCAAGGACAATGAGGTAACTTTCTGACAGTCCAATGACTTTATTTATCTTCTCTCTCAATCGGACTCATTGAGAAAACTTCACATAAAACATCACAACTTTAACAGTCCTAATGGCTTCTGCATTTGTAGTTTTCTTACTCGCCGTGATTTTTCAAGCTATTGTTGCTCAACACCAACCAGGCCTTGTAAGCCAAGGCTCTTCTGTGTCTCCGACCAGGGATCCTAAGTCATGGGATTCACCTTCTGGCCGTTTCAAGTTTGGATTCTACAAAGAAGGCAGTGGCTATTCAATTGGAATCTGGTTACAAACCTCTCCTGAAGTCTCCATTGTTTGGACAGCAAATCGAGATGACCCTCCTGTGTCATCAAATGCAACAGTGACACTAACATTCGATGGTAAGCTCATTCTGACTGATCAGAATGAACAAAAAACCATTGTTAAAACAATGGAGAGTGCTTCTTTTGCTTTCATGTCAGATTCTGGTAACTTTGCGCTCTCCAACAACCGTTCTCATATCATCTGGTCCAGTTTCGACTTCCCTACTGATACAATATTGGAAGGTCAGAATCTACATACTGGAAGTGAACTATTTTCTAGTGTATCTAAAACCAATCACTCAACCGGAAGGTACCGGTTGAAGATGCAGAGTGATGGAAATCTTGTTTTGTATCCCGTAAACACCATAGACAAGTATTCAGAGGCTTACTGGGCCAGTGACACTTACAACCAAGAACAGCATCACTTGTTTCTGAATTATACAGGTGAACTCGTCCTCCTCAACAGCACCATGGCAATAATAAAAAAGTTATATGGTTCATCTTACTATAATGGGTTCTCCCGTAGAGCACCAGCTTATGATGAAAGGCTCAATAGCTCAACCATCTACCTTGCAACACTGGGCTACGATGGGATTTTTTCTTTGATTGCTCATTATTTTGTCACCGACTCAGGTGCATACAACAGATCCATTACTTCATGGTCAGTACCAGAGGCACAATGTGACGTAAAGGGCTTTTGTGGCTTGAACAGCTATTGCACATCAGATGACAAATCATCCGTCTGCAGATGCATTCCTGGTACTAATTTTGTTGATCCTAACCAGCTGTTGAGTGGGTGTAAGCGGAACTTTACTGACGAAAGCTGCAAGGATGTGAAAAAAGGTAACGCTGAATACAATATTTCTTCTATGGACGCGATTACATGGGAAGATTATCCATATATTAAAGAAAATATTTCAGATGAGGAGTGTAGAAAATCCTGTTTGGAGGATTGCAATTGTGATGCAGCACTATATAATTCAGGCTTTTGCACAAAGTACAAACTTCCATTGAAATCTGCTAAGAGAGTTGGTGAATCTGAATCGTCCATAGCTTACTTCAAGATTGGCACAAGAGCTATCAAAATTGAAAATGGCTCCAGTTCATTGGGGCCATGGAACACTAAAGAAATTGTCAGGGTTACAAGCAAGAAGACAGTGATGCTAATTCTTCTTGTGACTATAGGTTTTATCACTTGTTCATGTGTTTTCCTTGCAGTCTCAGGATTTTTCATGTTTAAGTACCGAGTTGCCAAGTACAAGTGGCTGCTGGAAACTGGAAATTTTGGCTCAACGGATGAGCTTACTCTGCGTTCATTCACTTATGGTGAGCTTAAGAGGGCAACCAATGGATTCAAGGAAAATTTGGGCAGGGGCTCTTTTGGTGCAGTCTATAAAGGAGTCTTACACAAAGGAGAAAAGCTTGCTGCTGTCAAGCGATTGGAGAAGATGATGAATGATAGTAGTGAAAGAGAATTCCATGCGGAGATGCATGTTATTGGTAAAACACATCACAAGAATTTAGTACGGTTGCTTGGTTATTGTGCTGAGGAATCGAAGAGGCTTCTGGTATATGAATATATGAGCAATGGATCCCTGGCAGATCTCCTCTTTAGCCAAAAAACATTCCCAGAGTGGAACGAGAGAGTGAGAATTGCATTAGACGTTGCTAGAGGAATTCTTTATCTCCATGATGAATGTGAAGCGCCTATCATTCATTGTGACATAAAACCTCAGAATATTCTGATGGATGAGTTTTGGACTGCTAAAATCTCTGATTTTGGCCTAGCGAAATTGTTGATGCCAGATCAAACCAGAACTTTCACATTGGTGAGAGGGACCAGGGGTTACATGGCACCTGAATGGTCTAAGAATATGCCAATATCAGTGAAAGCAGATGTTTACAGTTATGGAGTTGTGCTTCTGGAAATTATTTGCTGCAGAAGAAACATGGAGATGGATCCATCAAAACCAGAGGAAATCGTTCTCATTAATTGGGTTTATAAGTGCTTTATTAGCAGAGAGTTGAATAAGCTCGTCCGAGGCCAGGAAGTGGACAAGAAGACTTTAGAGAACATGGTTAAGGTGGGGCTCTGGTGTGTTCAAGATGAACAAGCTCTTCGACCTTCTATGAAGAGTGTAGTGATGATGCTGGAAGGGATTACTGACGTCTCCATTCCTCCTTGTCCCAGTTCTTCCTCAGGCTAAAATCACATATTTATGTGATGCCGTACTTTTTAAAATAAAAGATTGAACTGTAATCTGCTGATGAAAAAAGAATGGAAACAAGCTTTTGTGGGTAGACTTGTTTTAACTTTAAAATAAAGAATTTCTACTTATATTTTAAATGAATAAATTCATTTGCTTACACGAACGAAAGGATTTGTTACACTTGAATGGCCTCAAATCTATTTGTGATAGCTAAGGCAGATGTTGATTATGCAGTCTTGTTGTTAGAGATCAAATTTCACATCCAGTTACCATTATTAAGGTAAAGAAAATGTAATCAAAGGTTCTGGGGCTATGGTTTTAGAAGAAAATCAAACTTAAAATAAAATGACCAAAGTGAAAGGAGATGAACTTAAGCAAAATTATAGCCCTTGAATATTGTTACCCGGAGAATTCAGTTAAGAAATAACTTAGCAAAGACTTCACTTTTCATCAATGTTCTAAAACTGCAACCTAACATTAACTTGATGAAGTGGGCAATGCCCCACCTTATGCTTATTGCACACGATTGTATTTGTACAAGGTCACACATGAGCAATAAAACTGTGCAATCCTTTTGTGCATGGTCAAAATACAAAAATCAACAAAATATATTTCACACATGACTATGTGTTATAAGGACACATAACCATTTATTTAGTCAAATTGAAGACACACTATTAACGTAACCGTGTATTAGAGACATACTTATTTGTAGATAAATTTTAAGGCGTGTATGATCTTTGTTACTAACTGTGCTTTTATCTATATCACTTCGTATTTGTCAAGTTTATTTAAGGAATAAGAGAGTAAATTAAGTCAACCATTGAAAATCTACTAAAATCATAAATGAAAAACACATAATTGTATACTTAAGGCACACAACCATACGTTTGGGAAAATTTTAATGTAGAACTGATTTTTTTATAATGTGAAGTAAATAATTCTTTCGTATTTCAAGTAATAAAGAACCTATATAAATGAATTGTTTTGAAGTGAGAACAATTAGAAAACACATTACGAAAAGTTCATACTCTTCTCACTCTAAATTCAAACTGTTTAAGAATATGAACATTCTTAATGTGTATTTAATACTACAAATACAAACCCAAACGGAGATAAATGAATAGTTCGTTGTCAATCAAATATTCATTCGATTCATGAGATGCTATTGTTTTGTTTAAAAGACTAAACGCTCCCGTTTTGCTTAGACATAAAAGACTCCCTTTCAAATCTCCATTTTCGTCTTCAAGCCCTAATTCCCTCCCTCTCGTCCCGTTCCGTTCAGCTATTCAATGAAGAAGCAGTACTGCGGTGGACACGTTTCGATTAATTCGCAACTGATTAGTGTTAATTAGCATATTAATTGTCATCATCTTTGAAAGAAGAAGCAATATCAGGCGTTGAGCTACAATGGTGGCTAGCAATCTCTCTCTCGCATCGGAACTAGTCGGACGTGAGGTTAGGGTTTCTAACTTCTGAGTTGCACACTTTTTTGAATTTAATTCACTACTAAAATAAAAGAGAAAATAATCAAGCTTTAAACAAAAAAGTTGCGGTGCATACAAAAATCAAACCAACAAAATTCACTAATATATGATATTACACTCTTTATTCAACCAACAATTAGAGAGAACCAGAGGAGACGGTAGGAGTCTGGTGAGTGAGCCATCTGGGTTAAGGAGTTTAAAGGGATCTATGGAGGCCTTGTCAGTTGAAGAAGAAGACTGATTTGCCATCGTGGAAAGGTGGCTTTTGTGGTAGCAGTTGTTGACAAAGGCTGAGCAACCAAACGCATTTAATAAGAAATAATGGAGAGGTGTTGAGTCGTAACTGATTCGGTTATGAGCTGCTCTTCTAGGTGTTCATGATTTTGGTTGATCTGAATTGCAACAATTGAAATTTATAGTTTAAAACGTGTGATTAGGACAATATAACTTGAAACTCGTTCGTAATTACAAACACGAGCCTTCGCCTGGTCCACTGTCCTTGTTTTCCTTCGAAGTTTCTGATCATAGGCCCACGTTTGGGTAGAGTAGTTGGCTTGAGTTGAATTTAATCTGAATTATTTGAAATCTAATTTGAGTTCGGATCACACTAGTTGAGTTTGATTCGAAAATTAGTTTCATTTGTATGAATGGGTCGAGCTTAAATTGATTTATATATTAAAGTTTGAGTTAATTCAGATCAAATTTATAGTTAAATTATTTTTAAACTAAATTTAAACCTTAATTTATTGATCTTAAATCGATTTTGAATCGGCCAAGATGAATTTGAATCAATATCAAATTAAGTCTTAGTCAAACTCATATCGAATCAAATTTAACTAAAATGATAAGTAAATGAAAACATCAAAAAACGAATCAATGGTATATGTATTAGTATCGACAACCAACTTAATAATAAAATATATTGTTAACACTAATGTTTTATTTTAATGGACGAAACGATAAAATGGGAATGGATTATTTTATCAAACCTCGAGTGGGAAATAGTCACTTTGTATTATTTTATTTGTTAAATTGCTATGATAAACTTTATTTTGCGGCCATTTTGTATTTTATTTTTACTAAATTAAAAACAATAATTATTTATATATTGTATATACAAATTTATCTAAATACATTATTTGATGACTGAAGTTAGGTTGTGTTAGGAACTCCTATGTTTCTCATCATTTAAATTTTCTCTTCAACTCTTTTATAGATTATAGATCGATAAGAAAATTTGAATCAAACCCTAATCGTCAAACTACTAAACATAGCATGCCTTCTAGATTGCCAAGGCCATCTAGAAGAGGAAAAGCCATAATTTTTAAACATTTTAAATATTTATTTTATTATTATTTTATATTTTAATTATTTATTTAGAATTTATTTTATTATTTTAAAAATTTTTATTATAAATTTTTTTTAACCATGAATATTTAATAGTTAATTTTTAAATTTAATCATTAAGTTTCGATAAATAAGTGAATATTTAAATTTTAAAAAATTAATAATCGAGACTTTGACATTTAAAAAAATTTTAGATAGAATTATGTCCTTTGACCGAAAAACTATCTAAAATAAACACACTTTAATATCACATCAAAAAAAGATAAACATACGTGTGCATGTGTATATATATGTATTTATAAAATTAATATATTTTAATTATTGATAAGCATTTCGTCGTATGATATTAATATTTTTCTAATGAAGGTTCGATATTATAAAAAAAAAAAGGCCAAAGGACTATTTCCCCCCTATAGTTTGAGGCGGGGACAAAGTCCCACCCTCCAAGTTTCAAAGGTCCAGTCTCCCACCTCTTGATCAAAATTCAAATATATTTTATAATTTTTCAAATGAATTGACTAAAATACCTTTTAATAAATAAAAATTTATAATAAAATTATAAAATAATTTTTAAATATAAAAAATTTAAAAATATATTAAAACTTTTTAAAAAATATATTAAAAATTTTAAAAATTTTTAAAAAATAAACTGGCCACAGTCGCTGATGTCGGCGACGGTGGCCATTAATAACCGCAGCAGGTGGCCATCTCCGGTCGGTTCCAGGGGAGGCCAGATCGGGCCTCCCCGTTTGGTGGAGGTGGCCAGATCTGGCCTCCTCCCCCGACAAACATGATCGAAAACGGTCGCTGGGACCAATACCGACCCTCTTCGACCGTTTCCGATGGCCAGATCTGGCGGAGGTGGCCAAATTTGGCCACCTCCTCCAAAATAGGAGGCGACCGATCTGACCGCCTCCACAGAACGGGGAGGCCAAATCTGGCCTCCCCTGGAACCAGGTGGCCGGATATAGCCACCTGGTGTAGGTATCAATGGCCACCGTCGCCGACATCGGCTGTTGTGGCCAGTTTATTTTTTTTTAAATTTTTTTAAATTTATATAAAATTTATTTTATTATTTTATAAAATTTTAATCGTAAAATGATAAAATTACCTCTGGAATGTTACTGTTTTCTATTTTATTTAATATTAAATTATTTCTATAGATGAGAGACTGGACTTTTGAAACTTAGAGGGTGAGACTTTGCCCCCACCTCAAATTATGGGCGGAAAATAATCCTTTGGTAAAAAAAAAAAAAAATTATAAAATCAGATACAGTACGAAAGAGTCGGGAGTTCCAAAGATTGCCAATTTAATTCTTAAAGCCAATTGAGAGGAATCTACTGAAAAAACGATTCGCCCTAAACCATCGTTCCACATAAATTTGTTTTAAAAAACATTTTATTAACATTTTTCGTCTCATCGTCACTAAGAAGTCCAGCCCAAAAACCTTATTCTAGAATGTCGTGGTCGACATTTTCAAGGCGCGTTAAAATTAAATTACACATTAAACAAACATACCGGGCGTGGAAGAATTTGGGTTCCAGGCTTCCGCAACGATGTATAGTATATTCTGTTGTATTTCCTAAAACGCACGAAATTAGGAGGGTAAATTCGTAAATTTACAAACCCGAACGGAAGGTTGGCCCTCTTCTTCTACTCTGAGTAGAGGACGGGCGTGGTTCAGTTTCCTCGAAGAAATCCACACACAATCTATAAATATAAAAACTACTACTACTCCATGAGTTACTGAGTTTTGAACACGAGTGCATTGAGCGACGCAATTTCGTAGTCATGACGCAGCTCGATATCAATTCAATAGCCTCGTTGATCGGGGTCTCGGTCCCTGTGTGTCGATTCCTTTTATGCTTCGTGGCCACCATTCCTGTGAGTTTTCTGTGGCGAGTTGTCCCCGGTCGACTTGGGAAACATGTGTACGCGGCCACGTCCGGGGTGGTTTTGTCATATTTTTCGTTTGGATTCTCGTCGAATCTGCTCTTTTTGGTGCCCATATTGTTGGGTTATCTTTCAATGGTGTTTTTTCGGTCTAAATGTGGAATCATTACGTTCTTCTTGTGCTTTGGTTATCTCATTGGCTGGTACATTCTTTTTGCTTTTATTTGATTCTTGTTCTGCTTTGAATTGTATTCATTTGGAGTTGTTAAATTTTGCTGCTCGGTTTATATGGGTTTTTGCATGAACTAAAAGTTTATTGCTTTTTTGAATTTTAAATCTAGATTCATTTAATTTTGGAATGAAATAGTGTAGCTTTTTTTTTCCTCTCTAATTTTTCTTTAAGAGATTCTACATTTATATTAATGATACGTTGGGTTAAGGAATTTGTGGTAGTTTCAGCTCAACAGTGAGTGTATGTCTGCAATAGTTGAAAATATAAAGTTTTGGACGTTATTGATGATAAGACTTAATATGAAGTAGCAGTTTATGGTTACGCTTAACTATTTTCTGTTTTGAGTCATTAAGCTACTTGGTCTGCACTTCTATATGTGAGAGATTATATATATACTTTGTAAAGCATTTTTGATGAAATACAGTATTGTCAGTTTTTTCTTGCAATAAGTGCAAAGGAAACTGTAAAATTTTGTTGTTTTTGAGACTTTCGGATGCCCACTGCACTGGTTTGATGTTTGCTTATATTCTAGTTATTTGAATGCATGGAAAATGAGAAATTAATGAGCTGGTTATTTTTCAGAGTTGGTTAAGTTTGTATGTCAAAAGAATACTTTTGCATATAATTCCTTCACAACGTGGAACAAAAGAGCTGTTAAAAGAGGGCCATCTGGTTATATGTTATTGTTATGCTGTTATACTAAATTGTTTCTCTTATGATTTTTGAAGTGGTAAGTTGACCCTCATGATTTTATTGCTATTGTAATTGATATTTGTTTAAATTAGATGGCAGGGTTATATTTTATAAGTTTATATTTTTGTTATTTCACAATTCTTGACTATTTCTTAAATTTGTAGCCATGTTTATTATATGAGTGGCGATGCATGGAAGGAAGGAGGTATTGATGCCACTGGTAAGCATACTTGTAGCCTTTCTCTATGTCTTTTATTCGTTCCTTTGAAGGTGAAATTAGTTATGATCATCTCTCTGTTCCTGAAGGAACTTGGATTAATGTCTGGATGAAACCCAATTTAATAAGTTTGTTGATTATGAACTTATTTTGGTATTTAAAGACTTGTAAGTAGTTCTGTTCTTATGTAGGCTGTGATGAGCCGGAATTTTAAGATGAGAACCAAAAGTTGTTGTGTGGTGGTTGTTAATTTTGAGGTTTCCTTTTTGTTGTCCTATCAATGTTTTTGGACTTCTATTGATTTATATGTGTGATTACACATTCATGGTTGATGACTTTCTGACTTCTATTTTCTATTTTTAAAAATTTTTGATTGCATCGATTTTCATGCTGGAAATTTTCTTCTTTATCTTACATAGCAAATAACAGTCGACTGGTGTTTTAAATATTTAGGAGCCCTAATGGTGTTAACACTGAAAGTCATTTCATGTGCAATAAATTACAATGATGGATTATCAAAAGAGGAGACATTACGTGAAGCTCAGAAGAAAAATCGGCTGATTAAGTTACCCTCGTTGATTGAGTATCTTGGTTACTGCCTCTGCTGTGGTAGTCACTTTGCCGGCCCAGTTTATGAAATGAAAGATTATCTTGAGTGGTCTGAAGGGAAAGGGGTGGGTTTTTGTTATTTTTATTATTTTTTACTTTCTGCTTCTCTGTGTCTTATCTTGTTGGTTATGGACCTTGTGGTTCCTACTGATTGATTGCTTTTCAAGATATGGAGCGGACCATGGCCATCACCTTACCTAGCAACGCTTCGAGCTCTTATCCAAGCAGCTATCTGCATGGCCTTGTATCTTTACCTGGCACCTTACCATCCCTTGTCTCGGTTTACAGAACCCATCTACCAAGAATGGGGGTTCTGGAAGCGACTAAGCTATCAGTACACATCTGGCTTTACAGCACGTTGGAAATATTATTTTATCTGGTCAATTTCAGAGGCTTCAATGATTATATCTGGCCTGGGCTTCAGTGGTTGGACAGAATCTTCACCAGCAAAGCCAAATTGGGATCGGGCAAAAAATGTTGACATTTTAGGGGTTGAGCTTGCCAAGAGTTCAGTTGAGTTGCCACTCGTGTGGAACATACAAGTCAGCACCTGGCTTCGTCATTGTGAGTATCTCCGTTGTCTTAGAATTTCATCCATGCATATGATGTTACTAGTCACTAAGTCTTAAAATTGCTTCACTTTCGTATTCATGATGAGAAAATATAAGTTCGTTGTAACTGGGTTTGATTGGTGTTCTGTTATTGATAATATACCTAAAAATTACCCAAGTGATAGAAAAAAGTAAAACTTGAAAAAAGATATGTTGAACCCTTTTGTGCACTTTTTCAATTGGATTTATTTTAATGAAGATTTGTTTGTTTCTTTGGACAGAACTATTGAGATGTATATTATAAGTAAATCTTTAATGCAATCCATGGGTAATCTATAATGCATCAAGACCTGTCTATAAAAGTTACATGCCTGGGTAATAAATTAAAGCAATTTATGCAAAAAATAATTATTTCACAAGAAGTTCACTGGTCAAACTTCCAGCCTTTGATTATATCATGGTATGGTGCACTTAAATGAGAAAAATAAGTTTACCTGTTGACTTAAAAATTTGTGGATTACATTTATGCTTGGCAGCTATGAAGCAACAGAGATAGCATATCTGATATTTTTTTGTTTCTGTAGATGTTTATGAGAGGCTCATTCAGATGGGGAAGAAACCCGGATTCATACAGTTGCTGGCTACACAAACTGTTAGTGCTGTTTGGCATGTGAGTATATTTTTCCTTGTGATGCTCTAAATGTGCTCTTGTTTTAGATGTGGTTATCTATTGATTCCTCCAACATCACGTTAAAATAAAGCACGAAACCTTTATTATGAGTTTGCTTTTATGATGTGTATATTCATATAAATAATTAGTAGGCATGTCCTTGTTACAAATGAATTTGTGGTTTTCCTGAACTCTACTCTGGCAATTTTACTTAATGGACAATATAGCCAATGCACCTTCTTTTTTCAAGAAAAACTTCTCACATATTAATTGGAATAGTTATCCCTTTTTATTTATTTTTTGCTCTTTGATATGATTATCTTGGAGGATCATTATACTTAATAGTAATTATCAAACTTGTCATTGCATATGGTCCTTGTGTAATATTCTTGGTCAATATTCTTTGGATGGTTGCCATATTATCAAGTCTAATAAGGAATATGATATTCATCAGTTTTGCATCAGTGGTTTTCCCTTTATCCGTGTCTGATGTTCCTTAAAAATTTCCTAATGGCTTGTTTCCTGTTTGATAGTTTTTCATCTTTCCTGTTTCTGTTGTTATTCTAGCTCACATAGGTATATAACTGTGTAATTTGATATTCTTATGCTATACTTTGCTGGATGAAGAATAATCTGTTATCTTTTGCTTTAATACTACTTCACCATCAATGTAACTTTATTCTTTCCAATTTCATCTTGTTGAACCTCAGGGACTATATCCTGGGTACATAATATTCTTTGTCCAGTCAGCATTGATGATTGCGGGTTCAAGAGGTATCGATCTGACCACCCTTGTTTGTTATTTGTTAATAATAAGTTCATTTCCTCTCATACTTTTTGTTCCATGAGCAGCCATTTACAGATGGCAACAAGCTCTGCCTTCAAAAATGGCTCATGTTAAGCAGATAATGGGATTTGTCAACTTTGTTTACACAATTCTGATTCTGAACTATTCCTGTATTGGTTTCATGGTTAGTTCTTCCCCGTCTATCACAGATGCACAAATACATACATTCTCAAGCTCTGAGTTTTAGATTGTAATGCTTGTTGGTTGGTGCATATAGGTATTAAGCATGCACGAAACACTCGCCTCGTATGGAAGCGTGTATTATATAGGAACCATTATTCCCGTCGTATTGATTCTCCTGGGTTCCATAATCAAACCTGCAAGGCCGGCCAGATCGAAAGCTCGGAAAGAGCAGTGAGAATAAGATAAGATAAAAACCACATTTTCTTCTGTAATAAGATTATAAGAGCAGCAGAGCCTACTTTCATGTTCATTTTTCACGTTGTTACTGGAAATGTTTAACATTTACTTGGCATTCTGTTATTTAAATGAACATGTTTGTCATTGGAAGCCCATCCCACTTGACTATGTTGGTGCCCTGTTGAAAACTGAAAATGTTACAAGGAATATCCAGATGAACAATCTGATATTATTAGCTAATATGATTCTGCATTTACTTTTGTTTTTCCTTGTTTAATTTTTTTAAAATTCCTTTAAAACCCTTTCATACATTCACTTTTTCAAGTTATGATCTACTTATCCCTCCTCTCAACTCTCTCAATCTTAATATTTTTATATCAATTTTTAGGGTTTAGGGTTTAGGGAAACCTTGGGTTGGAATAAGTTGTTTGACCTTATTTTCTATTACATTTGATAATGCAAAAAGTAATAATAAAATTGACTTGGTGATGAAACATTATAATTTACTGTTTAAGAGAAAATTATTTCGAGTTTGATGTGTTTGTCATATAATTAATCTAATAGTACAAAACGAAATGAGTTTAACAAAAAAATCAAATAAAAAAGTTAAGATGTGTCATTAGTTATATTTTATCAATTTCATCATGTCTACAGACATACTATTATATATGTAGACAATCGTGATTGAGATAGAAAAAATGAAAACCTCGTATTAAAACTAGATGAAATTCAACATATTTAAAGTTCAAATCATGAGAGATTTATGAAAATATAATAACTTATTTTTTTTTTTAACAGAATATATTGAGAAAATTGTTAAGACTCTAATGAATATATTAAACTCCATAAAAATTGCTATTGATCAGTAATCAGGTGTTTGCTATCTAAGAACTCGTTTAATTTTATATTCAACGATAAAAATTAGTTTTATTTTAAGAATGATAGGTTTCATAATATTTTTAGCAATACTACAAAACAATGGAAAACAAATTTAAAAACATTGAAAAGATAAACCTGCATTATTTGCTACAACTATTGTTTTAGATCCTAAGACTAAACTAGTAGAAGTTTTAATTTTATTAAAAGTTATTAGTGAAAATTTGTTAAAACCAGTAACTTTTAGTAGGGTTAGATTCGAACCGAATATATTCAGATTCGTTTTTGAATTCGGCTTGAACGAGCCCAAAACGAACCGAACAAATCCCAACCCGAACACGAGCCCGAACTGTGATTTTAAAATTCAGTAAATACGAGTCCGAACACGAACTATGTGAACCGAACACGAACATGAACATGAACCCAAACTTAAAATAATAATTTTTTAATTAAATTTTTATTAATTATTTGTATTAATTATAATTTTTAATAAATATAAAAATGAATTATACAAACCAAATACAAATACAAATACGAATACGAATCGAATACGAATTTAGTTATACGAATTGAATACGAATACGAATACAAACTTTGCTATAAAAATATTCGACGAACACAAATACGAACCCGAATCTGAACAGTACGAAACGAGTCCGAATATGAACATGTTACTATTTATGTTTGATTCGGCTCGAATCCAACCCTAGCTTTCAGGATAGATATTTAAATATTTTTGCGTAAAATATATGTTATTTATGACACCAAATATGGAAACATTGCATACGCTTCAAAATCACAAGTAAATTCAAGTGATTCATCTATAACAAGTCGCATTTGTGGTCTATTCTGCGAAAAAATAAGTAAACGCTAGGTTCAAGTTCAAGTTATATTGATTTTAAAAAACATATTAATATTAAACATTTTAATAAAATTATAAATCAACAAGATAATTTCAATATTCTAGCACGGTGAAAAGCCCATAAAAGCACTTATTTGATGTTTTTCACCGTAATATGTGATCTACTAACACTTCTAATGACTATCGTAGCATCGAAATCAACCTTTAAAACAAGTGGACGTATTATAAATGACATAAGGTTAAACTTATATCTAAATATGATCGAAATTATTATGTGTATAAAAGATTGGGTGATTATAGAGTTTAAGTTACGGAACCGAGTAACTAAAAATATTTTTGAAGGTTTCAAAATTGAAATGTTGAAGTTGAGTAAACAAGTATAAATAGGTTTTTTTTTTTTTTTATTGAATTAATTTTGTTTGGATATACAATTTATTTTGTTATTCTACCATGTAACTGACCCTGTATTCCTTCACCACGAGTGTGACTATTTCAATAATATACTAGAGGTGTTGTACTCGTTTCTCTTAATTAGACAAGCTTTATTAAGTAGTAAATTCAAAACTCATAAAATTAGTGGACCACCTTGTGAAAGCACACCGGTTGGCTCTGTTAAGGACTTCGTAAGGTCCTGGGCTGTGGGTTGGGAGCCCAGCCCCTAGCCATGGCTTTTGTTGTGTCTAGTTGTAACTTAAGAATGTCTATGAGATTTTTCAAAGGGAATATAAAGTAAATAACAAAATTAAAGAGGGGTAAACTAAATTAACCGATTAAGTAAAATTAACCATCAAAATTTTTTGGATGAAATTGCCCGTATATAAATTACAGTTGAAATTCATATTGTATCTAGCAAATTCACAGGAAAAATGCATAAAATTGTTTGGACTGCAAGAACTATCGAGATTCAACATTTTTTGATGATGAAAATGGACAAAAAAAGAAAAAACCAAAACATTTTAAAAGAAATTTTTTTCGTTTTGGTCTGTAAGACGATAGGTTTTGGTTAGGATTTACGTCAAAAATAACAAAAGAAAGATGGACAATGTTTGGCCACAAAATTCAGATTTTATGGCCAGAAAACAGTCTTTTGTTATGTTTTTTTCATAGATGCATGAGATGATAAATAGTTAATGTTTTGGTATCGAATTGACATCGGAAAAAAATAAAATTTATTGTCGAAAAAGTAGTTCATGCACTGCATAACTAGTTTGTGGCGATTTTTGTGGCCGGTTCATGCACTGCATGAATTGAATGAAAGGAAGATGGGGTGTTTCAATTTTTAAAGTTGCAGGGGTTCGTGTGTCACTCAAATTTGGGTTTTCTTTTTTTTTTTTTTTTGTTTTTTATTGTTTTTTAGAAGTATGGGGAGTCTTTCATGCGACACTTGAAGGGGTTTTCTAATTTTTTTGATATTTTCCAAAAAGGAGTGCTATGATATTTTACATATAATTTTTTTTTTTTTTTTGCTACTTTTCATTTAAGAGGTTCTTTTAATATTTCTCAATGACGGTTATTTTGTATATATTCCATCCAAGAGCTTTTTGACACGTAATTTTTGTTTTTACAATTTGTTTTTTAGATTAAAATATACATTACGATAAACGTCATATTTCTGATTTATTGAGACAGAGTTTTTGAATTTTCAATCAATATATTTTCAAATATAAAAGGAAAGATATTTTTTAGTGATGGGTTATTTTTGATATTTTCTATATAAAAGAATAAAATATTTTAAGGGTTTTGTAATGTTATCCATTTGTAATTACCAAAAAAAAAAAAAAAATGTTATCTATTTGATGATTTTTTGTGTTGCAGTGTTTGAATTTTTAGCTTTTTTCGATTAATGTCATGTAAGAGTTTAGAATTTAGAATTTAGGGTTCGAATTAATGTTATGTTTGGATTTGCATTTAACTCTAATAAAATAGATACTCTATTTATTCTAAATCATTTGTATGATACATAAATTTTCCTATAACGTTTAACATGATAAATAATCAATTAACTCTTATATATTAAATAAAATATTAATATACCTTCATATGACAAATTTTTATTTCATCCCATGATGGTAAAATATAAATATAACCCTTATATTGAGAGTCAAGGGAAAAATTGATACAACAGTATTATAATTGATAAAATTGATAGTGACCAATTTTACTTAATTCTAAATGGTATGGTTAATATTTTTAACCCCTTTTTAGTTTTGATTAATTACTTTATTTCCCTTTTTCAAAACATTCAAAATTGGGCTCTCTCTCAAGGGGTAGAAACAACAAATCCAGTGGATAATTAACAGTGGATTTAACAAAGTTCAGGTTTTGGTCCTTCCTCAATGCATTCCAAAACTTATCGGGAACGGTTTGTTAAAAATAAGAATAGTTCTTCATAAAAATCTTTCTGAAACTTTGAGAGGCTAACAAAATTTCTCTGGATAGTTTGAATTAAAAAAAAAAAAATCCTACATATAAAATACAAAGGACAATTACTTAAATAATCATATATGAGGGAATGTATACGAAATTGGCCAATACCCTAAGAACTATTCAAATATAGTTAAACGTCTCAAATAATGACAAGTTTACCCTAATCTTTAACCATCCAACACGTAACAAAACCTTCAGGTTCTTCATCTAACTTCTACATTCAATAATCTCATTATCAAAATTTCACACAAAAAACACGAAATTAAACAATAAACTTTATTAGTTTATGACTATACATTTTTTGTAACATCTCTAAATATGTTTCAAAGTTAATTATGTTATTTCATATATAATTAAATAATGAATGTCCGTGGCTTAAGTTTAGAATTTGGTTTAGTTATATGAAATTTTAGGCTGATGAATGGTTATGCATGAAGGGTGATTGACCATTCATCTGATATCATGTCAAATGAGTGGATAACTTGTCATATATGAAATTTTGAAATGGTGTGTGATTGTGCATGTTGTTATATATAGAAATTTTATATAAGGCACCTTATTGCGGTTATAAGTTTCATATCCCATAATATTTTCCATTGTTCTTATCAGCACTAAGATAAGTTTATTAGCAATAAAGTCTAACAATGAGAAAGAAGAATTTCAATGACTTTTCCAAAAAGGAGAGGATAAGAAACTCGACATCAAATACTTTAAGCAGAGACCAAGTAAGTCGTGCGAACTGGTTTCAATGTCATTGATTAAGATTTTACGTTAATGATGATATTTGATGAAGTTATTTTCTATCATTTGTTGTGTTAATGAGGAGATATTTTGTGTAATGCAAAGTTTGTATTCTCATATGGATCCAAATTATTAGAGGGTTTTGCATGAAAGAGATTGACTATTGATAATCTATTAGAGTAGATAAGTGTGTGTGTGTGTGTGTGTGTGTGTGTGTGTGTGCATGCGTGTTAAGGAATAAATCAGTGTTAATAGAGTGAAGATTATTTTGTGTGGTTAAACTTGTAAAATCAACATTATAGTTATATGGTTCATGATCTATTGTTGTAGAGAATTGGTTTGATATTTGTTTTATAGAGACATACATTAAAGACTCTATGTAATAGTTAGATTATGGTTGATATGAATAACACAATAGAAACAGGCATGATATAACATTATAGACATGCATGCACAACCATTCTAAGGACAAACACAACTATGACATGCATAATATTATACAAATTACACCTCCAATACAATCATGTTTGAAGCAATCCATGCTTATGCACTTGATAGGATAGAGACTTTGACGATCAATGGATAATCGTATAAAACATGAATGATCGTTTGTAACATGAAGGATGAGTTGCAATGGACAATTGTGTAAAAAAGGTGTATGACTATCAAAAAGAAGGAAAACATGATTATACCCTTAAGGTTTCACATATGGCCATAAAGGAGTATAAGCAAGTTGTTCAGATCTAGGCATATATGCCCATGCATAAGATATGCACGACTATGCATTAAATTATGATTAAAGATGCCTATGAATAAGAACCCGTGTATAAGAGAAATGGATGCATGATTGTTAAGCAATGATGTATGACTGTACATCCGAACAAAAGAAGAATATAAGTTAAGTCTTATGCCCA
Source organism: Anacardium occidentale (assembly GCA_026122585.1). Classification (NCBI taxonomy): domain Eukaryota; kingdom Viridiplantae; phylum Streptophyta; class Magnoliopsida; order Sapindales; family Anacardiaceae; genus Anacardium; species Anacardium occidentale. Next base: position 42,811 of record JAJEJH010000959.1, on the reverse strand, counting down.
AGTGTTCATAGCAATGTCTTGAAGTATTGTAAGGAAGATACATAGTAATATCAAATCATACCTACAAAGTGCATTAACGTATTAAGGCATGAGAGAAAGCTGAGTTAAGGGTGAAAAACTAGTTACGAGCCTGAGTTAGATAGTGGCTTGAATACACACATAGTTTTACATGAAAACATATCCCAACCAACTTTATTTATATGAGACAAGTTTTCTTATGACTACTTTCTCCCAATTATGAAATAGATATATTTGAATTGATCTAGTAGGAAACATGAGGAAGTAATGATTCATAAAGTATGTGTGGGACCATAGTGTTTCCTATAGGACACATACGAAGCTAGTATATCCATAGATATGTGTAGGACGAATTCCCTAGTTTCAGTTTTTAGCATGAAATACTCATGAAAACATGATTTGCTCTTGAGTTTTGGTATGCTTTCATGAAGGGCATTATGAGGGGATACCTCGAGATTATTTTTACACATGTCCATAGTAGGACATAGTCATAATACAATAGTCCAATAATATGTTTAGGGAAAGAGGATTACATTGTATGCAATTAAGATGACTAAAATGTCAAATTCCTGTCTCAACCTAAACTAATTGATATAGAGTAAAATGCTTTAAAATAAAGTACATGTTTTTAAAAGCTTTCATTTGATTTTCAGATGTATTCTATTTAGAGAGTTATCTTAATATATAATTTCAAATGTATATTAAATGAGTGAGATAAAATCATTGTAGTTATGGGACCATAGTGCTTCTCCAGATGACCGAATAGGACTGAAGGGACAAGAAATTTAAATAACCTAAGTTCCATATTATCAAGGTTTAGAGTTTCAAGGTGCACTTCGACCGACTAAGTTAAGGTGGAATAATTTAAGTCTAAATGATGATTAAGTTTTAAGTTGTTTCTCTTATTATTTTTCATATTTTTGTAAGTAACAGATAACGATGGTGGCTGTAGCGTGAGCTTAGAGAGTATGAAGCATGAGAGCATTTTAGTCATTACGGACATTTATGCTTATGTTGGGTTCAATTTATATTAAGACCACCTAAAATTATATTCATGTTATGCTATACATATTGTTAGTTTGGGAAATTATTTTCGTATGACATCTTTTGTAGGCTTTCATTAGTTCCGATGAATGTGCGAGTCTTTTTAAATTTTAGCATGATGGGTTTTATTATACTGAATTAACATTTTTCATCATGCACGCAAGAATTCGTGCAATAATTTTGATTTATATATAAAGAGATAAATTTATATTTTATAACCCTTTGAAGGCTGACTGAGTGCAGGCGAACAGCCAAAACAAATTCATGATCATTGATATACAGGATCATACATTAAATTAATTTAAAGAAGAGATCAAAGAGTTAATATCATAACTAAAAACAGTGTCTTTGAAACTTTTCCCCTCTTCAAAGATGTTTCAAGAAGCATAAATTATTCTAACTTAACCATCAAGGTGCCCAGCTTTTTTTTTTTTTTTTTTCCAATTGACATTGTTGACGTCTTTAAGGAAATTATTTTGTTATTGTTAGCTATTTTCCCCAAAAGGGAATGTATAAAGGCTAAAACTGTGATTCACTTGCATGCTACAAAGGAGAAGACCATTGTAGAATATCGAAAGACGTAAGAAAGAATTTTTTACCTCTCCTGTTTTTATTCTGTAAATATGATTTTTAAGCTCTAAAAAATTATAGGATTATAGAAAGTATTCAGAGTCGATATCATATCGCAAGAAAATATTAATCTCTTGAACAAGTATCCTTCAAACCGTACAATTTTATGAAACTTTCGGTCCTTGTAATTTTGAGAATAGTTGAAAGACTGTAAACGTTTTGATCGGTGACACATGAAACTACACTTAAAAGTGAGAAAAAAGAGATAAATATGAAAGCGAAGCAGGCGATGTCGGCCATGGATGTCGCTTTAATTTTTCTAGTCAAATTCCGGCTTCTTATATCTTTTTGCTGAGGACAGAACCCCACAAGATTAACTTTTTTCTTTGATTCCATGAATGCAAAAGTGACCAATTAATTTCAAAGAACTAATAACGCCACGTTTTCAACAAAAGAAGGCAAACCTTTTGGATTTTGATGGCCGACTTGCAACCAGGCTTCCTTTTTCATCTTTTATGACATTTCACAAATTAAATACACGCACAGGGTGCCAAGGCTGAGTTTTGTTTCATTCTTTGTTTCTTCTTCATCTTTGATACTGTTTCTATCACGTATCCCTTTAGATTAACAAAATTTATGTCGAAAATCTAGTGTTTGTTATATCTAGCTGAAAGTTTTAGAAAATATTACGGGTGTTTTTTTTAAAATCTTTCTATGAGGATTTGATAAACGATTATTTTCTCTAAGATCATGCTTTAAAATCGCTTTCAAATTACAGATTGACTTTCTTGGAAGTGCTTTGCACATAGCCAAAGGGACCCAACAGATGTGGCAAATGATGCTGGTCTCCTGCAGGTGAAGAAAATGTATGTAGGCCCTCATTACTTTGATTGGAGGACTCAAATTAATCTTCTACTTCAAGTGAAGATATGTTGAAACAAGAATGTCTTGAAGCCATGACTTCAAAATCTTTGTTAATATTAAATTACTACTTACTGTGTGTGTACTTAAAATAAGTAAATTAGTATATATGTATGTGCTCATAGTCAAGCTTGAGTCATAAGAATAGAATTAATTGTAAGTTTATTGAGGCTTTCTATGCATATTCATAATGCTTGTTAATATTCATTTTATAAACAATATATTTGGACTGTAAACACAGTGGAAGAGTTTAATCAAAGAGACAACACTTTTGAATTTGCATTGTTCAGATCTTCTCCTTCTATTTCAATCTTTCATGAAAGATACAGGACATTGTAGTGGGCCAAAGGGGACCCCTACTGTTCTGACTCATAATCTCAAATTCCAAAGACACAAGGCAAAATGCCTTGCCCTGGTAACAGAAATGATTGAAGAAACATCTTCTTCCTTATAATGCATCTTTGCTTCAAATGAGAGGGAGATTTTGAAACTTCCTCATCAATTTTCTTCAAATATTTATGTGTTTTTGGTTGATCAAAAGAGATTGAGAGAGAGTGGAAACAAGAAATTTATGAAACTTAGGGAAATGAACTCATCTTGTAAATATGCTATTCATACCAATTGTAATACATAGCACATACAGAATTTCATATGCAGACTGATGATTCTAAGCAAGAAAGACAGCAAAGCTTTTAATATCCACCGTAATTAATTTCAAAACTCTTGGTGTTTTTTTTTTTTTTTGGTAATTAAAACTCTTGGTGTTGATGATCACTGTTTCATTGCAATTTTTTTTAATATTTATTTAATATATAGGCCTTTTTTTTTTCCCCTATTGAGCTATCGGTTGATTTGACCCATCAATGATTCACAATCACTAAATACTAGTTAAGATGTAGCCAGATTTAACATGATCATTAATAGCTCCATAGACTTTCCCCATCAGAATTCGCGGGCGAGTCATCAGACGGTGGAGAGTTGATTCTTGGAGGCGAAACCATCATTCCTTCAGCCATGTCCACCAGTAAATTAGGCATGTTCAAAAGAGCCTCCTCGTCAATGAACTCTACAGAATCATTATCAACACGTGATTGTTGATCATTATTTCTTGGATTTTCACTACTTGTAGTACTGCTTTGATGTTCAGTCTTTCTCAGGGAAGCTGCCGCCGCGGCAGCCGCATTACGTATATCAACGGAAGAGGAAGAAGCAGGTACAGGGTAACTTGAAACAAAGTTAGGGAAGTTGAGAGTGGCATCCCCACCTTTTAAAGCAAGAGCTGCCACGTCGTAAGCGGCGGCAGCCATTTCAGGAGTGGGATAAGTGCCAAGCCATATGCGTGTGCTCTTACGAGGCTCCCTTATTTCCGACACCCATTTGTTGCTCCGGCATCGGACTCCTCGATACATTGGGTGTTTCTTGGTGGAGTTCGATGAGGCCATCAGAGGCAAACTTTTTCGCACGTGGAAGATGGATTTTGACACTTGGGAGTTGGGATAGAACGAGACCAAGAAACTGGTAGGTCTAACTGGGGATCTATGCTGGTGGGATCACCTTCAATATATACTGAGAAGATATGCCATTGTACAACAAGATAGATGGAAGAAATATATGTTAAGTTATTGGGTATTTATGTGATTGGTTTATGTGTATTTTGTAAAGGTGAAAGCGTGGCCAATTCGCGGGGCATACCCCAAAAGTCATGGCAATTACCAGTTGTTTTATTAGTTGTAGTAGTCATGGCACTAGCTAGGGTTTCAGTGTAAAAATAGACAATGGATTTTAGTAAATGGATTTAATTGATAATACCGCACACGCATTATAATTAGTTGTTGCCCATCAAAACTTCCACATGTATGATGCCATGCATGGATTCATGGCTCTTAATTATAAATTTTTACCCTAAGTGGGAATCACAGTAGCACAGTCGCCAGCATCCAGAATGGCTTTAGCTTCAGTGCCAACCCATTACTTAATTACCTTAATCCAATTAGCAGTTGCTTGGCAGTCATTTTCTACACGATGTGCATATATGTATCGCTGTTAATGACTTCAGAACGAGCATGGAGGTTCAGACTAACAAGGCTGGTCAAGGAAATTAAGTAGGTAATTGAATAAATTTGTGTCCTACTGCTTTTACAACTTAGAAGCAATTGATGAGACAATTTATAAATTGGATCCAGTCTAGGCGATTCCTTTGTGAGAGGTCATGCTCAAATAATTCTTCATGTTGCGTAATTAGTTTGTTTGACAAGATAGAAGGAAATGGCAAATCTGAAAAAATGAATAATGCCACCTAATGTTTGGCCCCATTTAAGATTTTCTGGTCTTTCGGGAATCAGGTAATAGTTCAATAAAGACCGCAAGTGATATTTTTATAAATATATGCAAAATACAAGTTTGCAATTATTAGCAGCGCATCGAGCGAGAATGCTACAAGTCAATTCTTCTCATATAGCTTTAATATAAGCAATTTTTAGAAACATCCTGACCCCAAAGCCTGAAGATGTGACTTCAGATATGGCTCTTACTTCACAACTTGTTCAGTGAGCGCTGGATAATACATCCCTGAACAAATTTTGGGCACAAAGGGTACTTACTCATTGCACAAGCCAGATAAAGATGACAATTTAATCTATAAAACTGAGTCTTTGATTGGTCATTTCCGAATGCACAGGATTTTTTAATAGGAACATAGATGGAGGCAAGATGATTAAAATACTTGCAGTTGGAGATCAGGATAGATATATATCCTCGACTCTTCTCTCTTTGGCCTGTCCTCTCTTTGGTTTGCTTCTTCCTTTACAAATCCCTAAAATTTTAAATATTGAATTACGCTCAAAAGTTTTGAATTATAATAAATATATTTTAATATCTAATAAATATTTCATTATTTTTTTAATGATTAACACCTAATAAATATTCTATTATTTTTCTAGTGAGGATGAAAGCACTACATCAGGAAGGATTTTTAGCAAATTCAATAATAATCGAAGTCAATATGACGTCTAAAAACACATACTAATAAATTCATAAATGAAATATTTAATAGAAGTATTGTAATATTATTTAATGTAAAAGTATATAACAATCAATTACAATATAAAATCCAAACTTTTATGTTAACTGTCATAAGGCTTTTTTTGGAGAATTAGAGCCAAAACTCTGACATTTTACCCTAAAAAAAAAAAAAAATTAAAGACGTAAGAAAATTGAAATACAAAAATAATAAATAATATCCATGAAAGATAACTCAGTCCAAAAAAGAATGTGAAATTAACTAGGCAATACTGCATTACAATACCAAAAGAAACAACAAATATATGAATTACATGATTAAAAGTCATGTACTATGCAAATAGATGTCTTAACAATGTATAGTTACAAATACAAAATATCATAGTGTCAAATCCAGAAAAGATAATTCAATTAAGATATATTATCTACAAAGATCTAACCTAGCAACAACATATTCATATCAACCACAATAATAAAAATTTAGATGTGAGGACAAAATTAACTCCTCGTATGCTTCAAGCACAATAATAAAATATTAAGAAATGACTATAGTGAGTAGAAGATAATTACGATTGCAAAACCTAAGTCTTAAGGCCATATCGATATGATCAAACCAAACCAAATACCAAGTATGACCAAACGTTGTATTAAGAAGGTATGCATAAATTTTATGATTGGAAAATATTTGAATAACATGCATACAATTGGTAATACTCTAATAATAGCTCAAAGCTTAAATCGCCAAATTACTTTTTAAGCATTAAGACAATTATACATGCTAACAACTTATTTAAGAAAAATAAGGTAGTCAAATTGATTCAAAATGGCAAAAAATACAACAACCATTAGAAATTTGCTTGTGAAAATAAGTTTTTTACTAAACTTCTCCAACAAGAGTTCATGAGAATACGTGACTAATTAAGTTAGATAAAACCATATGAATTTCAAACAAAAAATACACCAAACTCACACCCACAAACTAATTCTTCCATTTTCCATTAATAATTCAATATGTCAAATATAGTCACCCACAAACGCAGTAATGTCATATTTTGTCATACAATAATTTCAACATTTTATAATCACATACAAACCAACCCCCCAATCGATTGAATTTTATTAATATACATTTTTAATATATTACAAACATTTAATATGATCTCATATGAATGCAAAAACAAACTTACTAGTTTTCATTTGAAGAGTGATGGTTACTTGATGAATGAGATACCTATGACACACAAATGAACAAATCATATATAGTAATTTTGAATTAATTACTTTATTTAAAGAAATTTATTATATGAACATATCCTACATATGTTACCTCTCCACTCGGTTTTTAGTCATTTTCAGTAGTAATTGACATACTTTTTACAATGACATAGAACCTTATTAGTATTTGATTTATCTCGAAATGCAAAATCAAGAAAGTTGTTTAACCCTTTTAAAAATTCTACAGTAACTGTATCAAAACTTATTCATCTCCTACACTTGCGAGTATCCATAACAACGTACTGACAAATAATTAAATAATTATAATTATACCTAATGAAAAACCAAATCAATCTTACCATGTAACATTTATTAGTTATATTGAAATCCAAATACTCATCCATTAACTAAAATAATAAAATAATTTATTAACTAAAATTTGTTAAAAATAAAAATATAAAATATTTTTTAAAAAGTATTAAATATTTAAGCTAAAAATATATTTAAACAAAAAGTTATATTAAAAATAAATTTTTAAATTTAAAATTAAGAAAATAATAGTCATCATCAGGAAGAAAAACAAAATTGTGTTTTATTAAAATGTTAATAAAATTAAATGAAAAATATTTGACAAGTGAATATTTAAAGTTTTCAAAATTTAACAGATATTTATTTGTGTTTAAGTTAAGCCAAAACATTAATTATTTAATTTAATCAAAAATATTAACCTAATAAATTGATTTTACTCATGCAATATAATATAAAAAAATACAAATTAATATAAATATATAAGATAAGGTAAAGTAAAATTTTTTTAAAATGTGAATTTTTTTTATTTACAATCTAAGATAAGCTAAAGTAAATATATAAACATATCATTTCCAAAAATTCAATAATAAAATATGAATTTTTTTTATTTATTTTCAATGTAAGAGTTATCAATAATAAAATGTGAATATCTACAATATTTAAATTATTTAATTGTTTAAATAATTAATTTAATCAAGAATATTAACCTAACATTAATTATTTAATATCCTAAAATTCAATATTAATTATTTAATTTAATCAAAAATATTAACCTAATAATATAAATATATAATATAAACTAAAGTGAATTTTTTTTTAAACTGTGAATTTTTTTTTTAATTTCCAATCTAAGAGTTTCCATAATTTACTTAATATAAGGATTATTTTAAATATAAATATATAACAACTTACTCATACAAGAATATTAGGATTTCAATAATTTACTAGATTTCAATCTAACACTTCAACAACATATACAAACTAGCTCTCCAATTGGTTAAATTTCAATAATTTGCTTAATATAAGAATTAAACACTTAATAAATAGCAAAAATTTAATATTTCTTCATAAATAAAATTCATAGTTTTAAGCAAACTTACTATTTTTAAAGCAAAATGGGAGTCTAGCTAAAGAAGAGAACAAGTTTAAGGCACCAAAATAAGAAAAAACCACCAAAATCTGTCACAAAAATGCACCAAACAAAAGAAAATAGCAAAATCTACCGAGAGGAGAAGTAGTTTACGACAGCGAGAAGAAAATGGGAAGAAAGAGAGGCGTGCATAGTTTCAGGTTTAATGAGAGTTTTTACTGATGTTTTTAAATAACCTTTACTATCGTTTCAAAAACGCCAATAAAAACTTTGTGCATCAGCGGCGTTTTAGGTGGCATTTGAAAGAACTGATGTTGAAAACCGACTTTAACAGTGTTTTTAGTGGCATTTTTAAGAAAATACTACTAAAATCCACCCTTTTGTGGCATATCACTTTTCCGATGAATTGAACATCGATGTTAAAAATATTCAAACGTTGCTAAAACCCATTTCTTTGATAGTGAAGGAAAAAGTGAGGGGAATTTTGCTCCATAGGAATGGGGAGGAGAAAAGAAGAAAATTTTTTCTCGCATGGAGAGAAAGAAGATTCCCCATCATCTCTATATCAAGTACGAGATAGAGATGAAGAGTAGGATGTTTAACCACTACCTAATTGATTGCCATCTCCAAAAATAAATAATCCTCCGTTGCCCTATTTTTTCTGTTCGACACGTTAAGTCTGACTTGAGTCATTTCCTTTTTCATGGAATCCTTAATCAACCCATCCCCATATCTTTTGGGATGATAGTTTAAAGGTGATTATGATTTGAGGTTCCACTATACCATTCAATGTACCGAAAACGTCAATTCTTCAGTGAACACAGGAAATATGTTAGAAATTAAAAGATATGATAATAATCTCCTTTTAGATAGCTAGCCCACTAATGGATTTCCCCCAACTATTCACAAGATTGAGCTGCCAACAAAACGAAGTGGGCGGTACATTCTGGTCATGCATATATATATAAAGTTCATCAAAATGCTTTCTAGACTAATATCCAAAATGTGTGTTTCGATGAAGGTTCATCTTACGTCATTAATCTTAATGTCTGAAATCTTACTGAAAAGCTGGTGAAATTGTTTATATATATTATTAATAAAGTAATTAACATGTAAGCATCTACACAATATTTATATTAAAGGTCCAATAATTGATCAAGTTTTCTCCGTTAGTGCTCGAATTTTCCCAAGGGCAAAAACTTTAAGTTATCCAGAGGATATTAGTGGAACAGAAGTAAATAATTTAAAAGATTTTCTTAGAATACGAACTAAAATTATCGCTGAAAGAGGAATCTAAAGGAACAAGTTTATCCAAATTAGGAAATAAGAGTGGATATGTATCATGAAGGAAAAGAGATCCAACATTCTGCTACAACTTTCTCAATCCCTTTTCTACTTAAATTCCTAGGGAATTTGAGTCATCTAATTTATGAAAATTGATGGATTTAATCATTTGATTTATGAATTTGTTAGTAATTCAGAGATCTTAGAAGATGCTAATGATGATACATCAATATACAATGTTCTTTAGGTTGAAAAACAAGAAGCATATTCTGACACCTAGATTACTTGCTGATTGGTTAGAATGTGATCATGAGGGATTATTGGTAAAGATTTAGTTTTGATGGAGGCTGCAATAAGTGAAAAACAAGTAGAGTCAACCATCGTCGTAGTTAAGAAACTTGGAGAAATCTGTTACAAGAGGGTGATGCTTTAGGAATGTTTTTAATTTCTTTTATCATCAGTTAAAGTTAGAACTTGATGAAGATGATGATCTAGGGAGGATTAAATTTGAAGATAAAAATCTACTGAATGATATTTCCTTGCAACAAAATGGAATAATCAGGAAGGATGAGCAAGGAAATTGTGTATTGGTTCCTGCAGATGGAGTATTTGCTATGCAAAACCAAGAAGAAGAACATTAATTATAGGATGCCCGAGTTGAGCATAATTCAAGGAAAGAAAGCAAGATTCAGAGTTATTCCATTGCATGTTGAGGAAGCGTTTCCAAGTAAAACACAACAAATCCTCAACTACGTCGACCAAATGGAAGAATGCTTCAATGCATCAAACGATGGATCCAATGCAAGATTCTAATGCCTCAAGGATCATGTGACTGTTCAATTTAATGGATTTGACGCTGGTTTTCAAGAGGTCGAGAAGCGCCTAGATGATATTTGCATTTAGATTCAGCTGTTCCAAAACCAATTCTTTGTTATCTTTCCACCACACTATCCTTGTTCTCCTATGTCTTAGAATTTATATAGATGTAGTTTTTTTGTTTTTCATTTTCTTGTTGCAAATTAACATAACATAATGTATTTGTATTTTCAGAAATGAAATGAAGTTCTTTTCCATACTGATGGAATTTTCGTTGTTATGTTTCTTTTCATATTATGATTGTTATCTTGTGGATTAAGTTATGAATGTTTGATTGACTTGTGTTTGAGCAAAAAAGGGGAAATGTATTGAATTGTTTTGTTATATATGATTGAATATGTTTGAATGAAGATTAAAGGGGGAGAATAGTGTTTAAATGACTTTTTATTAAAATTATTAAGTTGAATGAAATTGTTTTGACAAAAAAAAAAAAAAAAGAAAAGGAAATAATGTATATGTAAGAGGAAGATTTTAATTTTATTTGATTAATATATATTGTAAATGAATTACAAAAACATAAAATAAAAAGAAAGACATAAATCGAAATGTCGTATGATTTGTAAAATTGATTGTTTGTACTGAACGGTTGCTTTAAAGGGGATGATGTATATGTTAGAAGGAACTTTTGAATTGATAAAAGAAAGAGTTTATATAAATTTATGTTTACGTTACTTTCATAAAAAGAATGAAGTAGAGTTAACGTATATTCTTGAGCCAATCTTTAAAAAGAGGAGCACTTCTTTTAAACTTGTTATACTCACTTTTTGCTTAGTGACAAAAAGGGGGAGATAATGTATAAAAAAAATCTTATGTTGAATTGTTTTGAATAGGAAGATAATATATTTTTTTGGATAAATGTTAATATAAGGAGTAACTTACACGACATACATTTGTGACTTACATGTTCACTCCCAATTAAAATTCAACACTCATTTTCTTTGTATTGTCATCAACAAAAAAATGGGGAGGTTTTGGTCCTTATGTGCTTTGATTAGACAAACCAAGAAAAATGATTTTAATTGAACTAATAATGTTTCAGATAAGACATAAGTCACTATGACATACATGATTGTAAAATTTAAAAGGGGATTTCCTTGGAAATCAACCTAGTTGAACGGCAAAAAAAATTATCATTTTTCCTTTCTCTCTTTAATTTACTATTGTTAAAGTTGATTTAGATTGATTAAGTTTCAATTCCACAATATTTTTCAAACTCTTAATCCCTCCACCCTTCCCACTAGAAATAGTTTAATTATATTAGTTTTGTAAAAATGAAAAAAAAGGGTTATTAGTAAAAGTAAAGGGAAACGAGATAATAGATAGATAGAAAGAAAGAAGGAAAGATATTTAGAAAAGTAGAGGGGAGTGGAATTTGTGTAGTAGAAAGGTGTCGGATATGTGAGATATGGTGGGTGTGAGAAACAGGTGGCTTGCCCATGTAAAGAAGTGGTGGTGCTAACCATTGAAGAAGAGAAGAAGGTTGAACAAAAGAGAATGGTTTTGGGAAAAAAAATTAAAGGGTTTTGAGACAAAATGATTGTCTTGCCCTTTCATCTAATTTTATCTGAGGCAAAATAATTCAACAATTTTATTTGAGCCCATCAAAACTCTTTTCAAGCCCCAAGTCAATTTGAATTCATTAAAAATTTTCTTAAAACACTTTCATCTTTTCAGTCCCATGTAAACTTTAAAGGAAATCCTAAATAAAACTAAACTCTAAATTTCAATGGACTCTATCATTAACCAAAAAAAAAAATTATTTGAAATGAGAATAAAATTCCAAAAGAGTAACAATCTAATTAAACTTTCTTAAAATTGGGAAAGCAGGCCCAAAATTTCTAGCCTGAGAAAGCTGGGCTGGTATTTGATACTGGACTCATTGCAGCCCTCAGTTTTGCATGGGCAGCCTTTGATTTTGATTTAGAGGATCATCAAGGTGAAGGCAATGTTTTCAGAGCAGGTCTGGATATCGACCCGGATAGAGGATGTTCAATCTCATTGCAATAATCAAATTTCATCAATTGGACCAAACAGTTTGGTTTTTAAAAACACATTAGTGTTAAATAACAGCATGTAGATGTACTACATGAATTTCATGATTTTTATTTATGAATTTTTTTTATTATTTCTTTGATTATTCATATGATTAGATTTCATTAAGCCAAAATATTCAATATAATTAACATTTACACATTGAAATGTGATTTTATAATTTATAAATTTATACACAAGGATGAATATCTCTATATGTTATGTGTATAAAAACAAATTTAATTTCATACATACATAGAGTGATTTACATGTTCCCACCCAAGGTGTGGCCTTAAAACATTTTTACATATACTAAATGTATAAATTACACTTTTTACCCAAAACTTAATTTGAAATTTAGGCAATTCAATGATAAAAGGGCAAAAGTGTTGTTATACGTAGAATCCTACCCATAGAACAATTTTTCAAGAAGTTTCTATTTATCTAAATCAACATGCACAACTTTCAATAGTTTATGATTGACGATTAGCTATAACACTTACAACTAGACCTTTTATATAGAGGTAGTGAGAAGAATTCTAGAAGGTAACAAACATCTATAGGATAATTTTGTATTTTCCCGTTGCCTACAAAAGAAAACTATCTTTTTCCATCAACTTGATTATGCTAAAGTGATTATTTTGTTTCGCTTCAATGAAAATGAGAATAAATCTAAAAAATTATATTTAAATTAGAAATACTCATATTTATGTATGGTTTTAAGGAATTTTTTTTTTCATATTCTAATTGAAAAAAAGGGGAATATTTACAATATTGGAAATATCATGTCTAGTAAGGAGAAAATATCTTCCTTTGGTTGACACAAAAGAGAATAAAAAAATTATTGTAGAAGGTTCAAAGTAAATTTATTGCTAAGCATAGACTCTTCTCTCTGTCACCTGCTAGAATGTCTTTATGTGTCTCTTATTGTCTGCTAGATAGGAAAGACTTCTTATGTGATAGGTTGGTATTTGGACATCGGTCGTATTTTCTTAAGTAAAATCTTTTAAAGAAACACTTTTTGGATAAAGATTCAGTGAGTTGGAGAATATCATATAACAATATACATTCATCACATAAATGAAACTTAAAGGTAATAATATTCGTATAAATGTATGGATATAATGAACTTTTTTCCTTGATTTCATATTTTAAAGTTGAAATGTGAGTGAAAGAGTGAAAATGAGATTTTTGTTCTACATAACTTGCAAGGGTTGGTTGTAATGTTTGTTTGATGGAATACATTAGGACATTTATAAATGGGGGTGGTGTTACTTTTATATATAAATTTGGGTTTTAGTTATATCAATATAAGTGTTGTTTGATTTCATATACACTCTTTTAAATGTGTCATCTTAATTAATTACACTATATTATATACCCACTCAACTTAATCATTCATGCAACTACAAAATTGTTTTAATTTAGAGTTGATGATTTTTGAAATGATCTATCAACCCAAAATGACTCAACATGAAAAAAAAAAATTTGACTTAAGATTGAGTTTTTTGACATAAAATTTATTTCGTGTAAATTGAAACATGACTCAGAATTAATTTGAGTTGTGTTTGAGTTGATATGAAAACAATCCAAACTGACTTGAACATTTGAGAAATATTATTTTAGGAGAATTTATTAGGGACATATTAGAGATGTTAATAGAAAGTATCAAAAGTTAGAAACAGCAATAGACTACCTTTATAGTAGCAATTTATGAAGTCAACTAGCTTAAGCGACAATAAAAGTACTAAGACATCACAAGTATGTCTCTAAATGACCTTATTGTTGATTCTACATTAATTCCAACCACTTCAAGAGCCAAAAAGGTGCACATTTTTGCACATTTATACATACCAACAAAAGGTGAATTAAATTGATTGACTTGAAACTAGATTTTTGACCTAAAGTTGGAAATACTAAACGTTATATTTTTGTAAAGTTTTATGAAAACACAAAGTTTCTTGTGGAGATACAAAGTTACAACTATGTTTTTTATTAACCCATTGTTTTTATTAGACAATTGATTATGCAACATCTGTCAACAACGTCTTTTGTTCTTATAGACTTACTAATCACTTGCTTTGATTTTTTTAAGGAAAGACAATTTTAGGTAATGAAACAACTCCACAACCTTTATTTAAATTATGACAAGATGTCTTTTTATGACGAGTTTTTGTCTTATCACATTAGGACAAACCTATTACTTTTGTTTAATCATTCCAATATGACCAAAAAGAGTGTATAATGAGTTTTCAACTTATTACGAAGTGATTAAAAGGTTGTCATCCATGTTATACTCGAGAAAGTATGATAAGAGTAAACGATCCTTGAATCCACTGTGAAAGACCCAAACCATCATCATTTGTCCTAAAGATGAGTTTGGAGAGCTAGATAAATATCAAAAGGTATTAGGCACCTATTGTCTAGCTTGAAGGCCAACTTTCACTTAGTGATTTGTTCTAACTACATTTTTGTATTCTTTAATTCCTTCATCTTAATTGCTTAAACGTAGAGGTTTAATCATACCAAAAATAAATTATAAAAAATCAGGGGATAAGTAAACATAATAAATAAGGAAAAACATTAAAGAAAACATAATAAACCTACAATAAATCGAAAGTTAGATTTGAAACAACATGCAAAAAAAAAAGAGATTCTAGGTATCCTTGAATCACCTTTGAATACATGAAATTGGTTGGTAGATGCATACACTAATGGGTGGGTGACTATCGATTGCACATGTGTGTTCACCAATTTTGGGCTAGTATGGACCTTTTCAAAATGATCTGTAAGCATATTCAATCATAGATTCATGTCAAATCCTAACATTTTAAATTGCACATCATCTCTATAGAAGACATAATATGTAAACCAACTCCACATGCCATCGTCTTTATATAAACCTAAATACTTAAAATATGAAAATGACACATATGCAGAGAGCAAATATAACCCTATCAATAAATATAGTGTCATATTTCATGATTAAAACCAAATAATGATTTTCAATCATCACAGAGTTAAATAATATTGGACATGCAAATAATTCAATACTTAATATAGGGTTCTAGATATTTTAAAATTACTCACAGAGGCTCAAGAGTGATAGACAGACACGCATGTTGATTAACAAGCATCCATCAATCATACACATCTATAGACCATTTTTGGGGTTCTATAGACACTTCTAAAACAATCAAAATATATGTTCAATCAGAACAACGACTATAACAAAAATTATAAAATCAAACACAAAAAAAAAAAAAAAAAAAATTAAGGATTTTCCTCTTACGAATATGTACTTGTGTTGTTGGGTCCTCCAAAACTTCTCTTTGATGGATTGAAGCTTGGAAGACCTGCACACACATTGTTGGACCAAATACTTGATCTTTGTTTGTGTGCTTTTCTCTCCATGTCTCTCAAAATAACAATCTTTCTCTCAAGACATTGGTTTCTCTATCTCTCAAATAATAATCTTTCACAACTAATCCTCTCTTCTCTCAATAATACTCTTTTCTCCAATAGTGATCTCTCCCCCAAAAAGATAATGATTTTTGTCTCTTCAAATAGTGACTTTCCCTCCTAAAACAATGATTTTTTCTTCTTAAATAATTTATTTTTCCTAAATAATAATTTCCTCTTCTTAAATGATATCTCTTCCTAAACAATGATTTTTTTCTTATTAAATAATTTCTCTTCCTAAATAATAATATCCTTTTCTTAAATAATTTCTCTTCCTTTATAATAATTTCCTTTTCTTAAACGATTTCTTTTGCTAAATAATAACTTCAATCATGTTTAGCAGAATAAAAAAAAAAAAATCAAGTAAGCATGTTGGTATGCAGACGTTGACCCTCGTCTACAAACACAGATAAGGTCCCTAGGTGTTCACTTATGTGACTAAGATTGTCTGCATTCCATGTAAAAAGGGCTCAAAATAAGCCAAAACAAGACCCAGAGCTATTGTCCAAAGAAGAGAATGCATAAAGGGTGTTTTATGAGCTCAAGGGTTCGAGTCTAAATAGGTACATCCAATTCAACCACTGTTTACGGGCCTCAGGCCTCAACTTGTCAATAAGGATATCTAATCTAAAAACTTGTTGGTTATCATCATTGAGAAAATTAGATTGGGTCAAAACCAAGTGTCTACGTTTCTCAAACATTTCTTATATTAACCTTTCTCATCATCACGGAACTAACCAAAGATGAAAATTCATGATGAAAGATGCATGTCACTTTATTGTAAATACTTACATATTATATATAATTGTATCTTCCTCTAATTATTTTCGTTCTTGTTTGAAAATTTTATTCTATTTTAAGTAATGAGAATGAGTTTTTATTACTATGACTATTAACTTATTTTAAAGAGTTCTAGTATATAATTTTCCTTATCATTATAAATAAAATAAAATAAAATATTATATTATATATTTTGTTTATAAAAATTGAGATAATTTTAAAAGAAATTTAAACGTTAAAAATATTAGCAAAATAAAAAAAAAAAAAAAAGTTCAAATAAATCAATGAAGTCGCGCCTGACTAATCACTATAAAAGTAAGTTCGACGTGTTATATCTTCACACGTGGATATCTGAACAGCGATGCTAATCTGTGTTATAGGATAAGTACAAAGATAAATGAAAAGTCAAAGAGTCAAACTAGGAACCAGCTTAATTCTCTGTTGGAACCGCGGTTCGATTGCTACACACTTTGTCGAGCTGCCATCAGACTCCGCGTCCGTGTCCTGTTCGAGCCCACGTGTCATTTACCAACTCAAAATCTATAAATAGTCCAGACTCCCCCTCACTTTGCTTACTAAGAATCAAACTGAACCCAAAATATTCACCGGAAAGAATTTCAGAGCCAACCCAAGAAACATACGCACTTGAAATTAGCTTTAATGGAGTTTCTTTCGTTCTCTGGTTCTGTAGAAAAGCCAGACTCATCGTCATCAACGCTATCGGACGGCAGCTCAGCTAAGCGACTTTCTGAATCCGACGTGGAAGGGCATTTACTCGCGACAAGCCGGCCGAAGAAGCGAGCGGGCCGCAGGGTTTTTAAGGAGACTAGACATCCGGTTTACAGAGGAGTGAGGCAGAGAAACAGGAACAAATGGGTTTGTGAATTACGTGAGCCGAACAAGAAAACACGTATCTGGCTAGGAACTTATCCAACCCCAGAAATGGCGGCGCGCGCTCATGACGTTGCAGCACTGGCTCTTCGAGGAAAATCAGCGTGCCTAAATTTCGCAGACTCGGTGTGGAGATTACCAGTTCCGGCTTCAAATGATGCAACGGACATAAGAAAGACTGCGGCTGAGGCAGCGGAGGCTTTCAGGCCTCGTCATGAGTTTGATGAAGCCTCAACTGAAGTAAAAACGTTGCATGCAAACACGTGTCCGCCGGAGAATGTTGATTTTATGGATGAAGAAGCGTTGTTTGATATGCGGCGATTGCTTGCGGAAATGGCAGCGGGTCTTTTACTTTCTCCACCACCTCTACTTACTGGAGACGATGTGAATTGGGAGGAAGTGGAAAGTGATGGGCGTGTATTACTTTGGAGTCATTCCATTTGAGATTCTTTTGTAGCATGTAGATGGAGTAGGTAACTGTGTTTCATTTTCTTTTCACACTTCCATTGAAATTTTAGTAAGGTAGGTGTCTGCAAGTGTAGGTTGTTCCGGCTTCATATTATATTTTCTATATATGTTTCATGTTGTTTGCGTCAGATACAAAGAATATTAATAAAAGAGCAAATAACATGTTCCCACGCAAGGTTTGGCTATACATTTTCATTCCTAATTCACAAATATAATATTTTTTTATCTAGAGTCAAACTTTATAAAAAAAAAATAATAATAACAACAAAATACCATCAAAAAACCTTAATATTGTAAAAAATATATTTTACCCTTTGATATAAGGTTATACAGCGAAGGCATCGTTATCTATAGAAATAAAGGCAGTAGGAGATGAAAGTGAAATAAAAAGAAAATAAATGGTTTATTATATAATTTGGATATTAAGAGAGTTTTTTTTTTTTTTTAATTTTTGTTAATTTGGAATTATATAATAATTTTGAAAATAAAATAGTAGGAATAAATTAATAATTTTATTTTTTAAAACTGTTACTTCATTAATAAGATTTAATTTGAGTAAAAAAAATGTTTTTTTAATGTTTAATTTTAGATAAAAAAATATTATATATACCAATTACAGATAAAAAGAAAAAATGTATTAACACCAAACGTTGGGTGGGAACGTAATTTAGTATGATGAAGTGCACGTTGCCTACCTTCAGTGGTGTCTTTGACTTACTACCTAATATATTATTGGTAATATAAGGCTTGGATTACGTAGATGTTGCACTTGGAGTTCTGAAAGTAAATTGCTGGAATGCAACGTACTTGATGATGCATGCGGCTGAAATTTTAATGTTAAAGCCAAGGCACGTTGACCATCGTGAGGAGCGAGAGATTCACCAATTACACATTTTAAATTGCAAAATTTAGGCCAAAAGATTTGTTCCACTCAAGATTGTAAAATTGACGATGTTCTTTTAAATTTATTAATATTTTTTATAAAATAATTAAAATATTTTTTATATTTTTGATTATCTTCAATGATAAAAGTAGTCATATTTGATTGTTTTACTATTAAGATTATTAAATCTGATTATCAATCTAATTAGATAACTATTTTTGATCATCTGGTTAGGTTTTATTTAAATTTTTTACTATTATTTTACTATTATTTTATATTTTAATTATTTTTATAAAATTAATTTTATTGTTTTTAATTTAAAAAGTTAAAAATGTTTCTTTAACTAATTAAATTTAATAGTTGATTATTAAATTTAACCATTAGTTTTAATTAATGAGTAAGTATTTAGTTTTATAAACGTTGATAAATGGGAGTTATCATTTAGTGAAATTGACAGCTAACAGTTGTTTTGCTCCAGTTCAGCCTTCTTTATTCACTGACCTGTAAAAAGGAAGCAAGGGAAGAAGGAGTGAGTGACAAAGTCACTCAACAAGCGTTTCCTAATTCAAACACTAGCAAGTCCCACACTTAGCTGGCTACGTGATTTGTCACGTAAAAAGTTTGCTTAACTGTTTTCTTATTTATGATTCTCTTTATATTCTGAAGTACATATGTTTTCTGTATTATTCTCTAACTGATTGAGGCTGCGACTGATACTGTGGCTAAGGCTGAGGCTGAAAATGCCTTCTTCTTGGAATCTGATAGCTTTCATACTAGGGAGGAGTAACTCTAGTTGGCTCTTGGATATTACCCACACCAGTCTGCTGTAAACTTTCTCTGACTACTTCCCCAATCATTTCTCTTAACTGATCTGGTCTCATAGACACATGAGAGGTACTCTGAGATTGTCGTCTATCACAAACACTCATAGGACGGGCAGGTGAACTACTGCTAGCTTCATCTATATATCTAGGGATATATTCTTCTCTATCTATAACATCACAGCAAACATTGGGTTAGAAACACATATCACAATATAAGCTAGAAATAATACCTGACTGTGGTGTGAAGAGGGCCTAGACGATGGTTGTGAGGGAGAGAAAACAGGCTCCACATACTTACAATCTCAAATCACTACTAAAATGGTTCAGATGACTGCTCTGATACCAACAATGTAGGACCCGTTGCCACACTACGAAAAGAAAACTACTGCTATACCTTTGTATACGAGCGAAAGCTAAAAATAAACTAAAATATACAATAGGCTCAAACTGGCCATTTTCATATATGCATAACTGTTTCTGTACAATCTGATTACATCTGATAATATACAAATTTAATACAAGACCTAACAGGTCCAAAACTGTACATATACAAACTGAAATCTGTGTGTGGGGTCCTCTCGATCAGCCTCAATCCACCCGCTCTTTGCCAGTAGCAAACTGACCTGAAAAGGAAGGAAGAAGGAAGGGGATGAGTGATAAAGATCACCCAGTAAGCATTCCTTACTTCTCTAAACCCAAGCAAGCAACACACAAAGCACATACATACTTGACCTCGACCCTAACCATTCATCTAGTCACTTGCTGGAATCTGGAACTGTTTTACTGATTATCTGATTGATTACTGATTACTGAATATCATTATTGATGCATGTCATGATATAGATGTCATGTCATGATGAACTGAGAATATCTGATGATGATGCATGCATATGAATCTGTATGTACCTGAAAGTACCTGCTTTACTGATCAGACTGATAAACACAAGGATTCAGTATCTTGATCATGTGGGCTGAACAGTCTAGCTACTGGCTAGAAAGCTGAATGTAATGCTGAACAATCTGATTGGTGTCAGAAAGCTGAATTTCACAGATGCCCCCTCGAGTTCACCCAAACTCTAACCCGTATGTTAGGTTCTGAATACTGAAAACTACTGAATTCAGATCCTTTGATCCTCTCTTAAGCTACATGTCATGCTATGATATGTATATGCAGCTTTATTAACTAAATATCTGATTATCTGATGCTTATTACCCATGATAATTGGTTTCCCATGCTTTATAAGTCATTTTTTACCCTTTTTTCTGGAAAAAAAACAGGTGCACGGGCGTGTGAGCAAGGCACACGGGCGTGCAGGAGACACACACGGGCGTGCATGGCAAAGGCACACGGGCGTGTGCCCAGACACACGGAGTTGTGCGCTGGCCGTGTAACCGATGGTGCTCACTTCTGGAAATTCTGTGTATTTCTACTGAAAATCAGGCACACTACCGTGCTCCTCAGGACACACGGGTGTGTCTTCTGTATTTTGGTCGTGCGCACTTCGTGTACACGAGCATGCCCTTTCAAAATCAAAGACACACGGGCGTGCTCATACGGGCACACGGGTGTGTGTCTGGCTCTATAACTCGAGCACATGCCTGGAAATGCAAGAAACTCAACCAATTCGTATCCAATCTGAAATTAACTTTCAACACACATTTCCAGCACTACAACATGCATATATCAAGCATTAATTTTATCATTCATCAATCAACGCGCATTCCACCATGGAAATATCTCATTTCCCTCACTAACACACACACAAGCAAAGCAAGCATGGTTCCTGGGTGGAAATCATCATCTAAATCATTATTTCATCACATATCAGCATACAAACATGCATAAAGCTCATAAACATGCAAGGAACGTGTCCAAGCATTATCACTCATCAAAATGCAAGCTGGGAAACTCAGGAGGAAGTAAGAGAACACTTACCTCTTGCCATGGCTACTGGAAATCTATTTCTCAATCTATTCTCTTGCTTCTCTTGCTGGATTGGGAGCTGCTGGTGGCTGGAAATCTTGTATAGGGCTGGGAGCTGCTGAGAACAAAGAAGAAATTGGTTGAAATAGAAAACTATTGGGTGAGAAATAACTTAATATCTCATCTCTCTCTCATTAATCCCACTTGCACGGGCGTGCAGGGCAAGATGCACGGGAGTGCACAAGGGAAAATGAATATAATTCATTTCCCACATTTCGCATGATTAAAACCTTCCTAAAAGAATCTTACGAAGGCCACACAGCTCTAAAAACTTACTATCTCACCCCTACACTCTCCTAGACTCCCAATCTATCTCTGAATCTCATTTCTAACCCCAAAACTCTACCCCTAAGGGTTTTTCTAAAATTGGGATGCTACAATAATCATGCATGATATGTTATTATATCATCTTATTACTGAGTTTTGTGTGCTTAGAAATGGCTTAGAGTGGCTTAGCTTCTCTTTAAAATTCTTTTTTTGCTTTGTTTAATGTGTATAGACGTGTGCCTATAAGCACATGGGCGTGTGTGAAGGCACACGGGACTATGTGTTGGTCGTGTCCTTAGGCGTGCTAGCTTTTAGAATAAATTCATCAAACTTTGGCTAGCCACACAGGCGTGTGGTGCGAATACACAGGCGTGCATACAAGGCATAAGGTCGTGTCTCACACTGCACGGGCATGTAGCTACCTCATAACACTCTCGTGTCTTGTCTAGACAGGCATGTAGAATTGAGACTAGACATACAGACGTGTGCACTTAGGTACACAAGGGTGTGTCTGAATTTTCATACGCACACGGTGTAATAGCCCAGGGGTATGTTTGTCGTTTAGGCTAAGTTGAGGGGTTAAAAAGAGAGAGTTTGAGAATTTGAGGGGCACACGCCCGTGTGCCAGGAGAGAGATGAGATATAAGATTTATTCCCCAGCTTTTTTCCCGTAGTTTTCTCCTTCAGCTTTCCCTCAGCTTTTCTCCTTCCTTTTTCCAGCGAACCCTAGACCAGAGATTGTCCAGCCAGCCGCCATTGTTCCGGTGAGAGATCCAGGACCATCTAGGGAGAGAGATCCGGATGCCATGGCAAGAGGTAAGTATTTCTTTACCTCTTCACTTAGGTTTCCAGCAAGCTTTTCTGATTTTCTGAGTTTCTGGATGCTTGTTGTGTGTTGAGCATGTTTTTCTAGCATGAGATGATGATGAAATGATGAGATGTATGATGATTTTGAGATGAATATGCAATGTATGTTGTGTATGTTGCTGGGTATGCTTTGGATGAGAAATGCATGAGATTTGTTGAGTTAGATGAGAAATGCATGAGCTGAGTATGTTTATTAGCATGTATATGTGCTGTGGTTACGTTTAATTGAAAGATGATTGAGTATTGGATGTGTTTGGGTTGGATTTCTGGGTTTCCATACGCATTCTGTAGATTCTGAGTTGAGCACACGACCGTGCGCCCGAGGGGACACGCCCGTGTGGCCTCACATCTGCATGAACACGGCCTTACGTCCTGCCCGTGTGCGTATGAAAATCCACACACACGCCCGTGTGCCCGAGGGGACATGCCCGTGTGTGAGATCCCCATTTGAGCACGCCCGTGTAGGCAAGACACAGGAGGGTGCTGAGGTAGACACACACCCGTGTAGTGTGATACACGCCCGTGTGCCTAGCCATGCACGCCCGTGTACTCGCACCACACGCCCGTGTGGTCGGCCTTTTCCTTGATTTCTTGAGAAATTGTCCAGAATGTTGCACGCCCATCAGCACGAGAGGCTCACGGTCCCGTGTGCCTTGACACACGCCCGTGCACGCTAACACACACGCCCGTGTGGCTTAAGAAATAAAGAAATGAGATTTTAAATTAAAGATTAAGCTACCTTAAGCTTCCCTAAGCGAAATCTAAGCATGCGAAACATGAGAATAACATGAGAAAACATCATTTCATGCATGATTGAGAGACATTGAGCATGGCATGCCATACATGAGAAATTTTCAGAAAAGGGATCTACGGATCTAAGAGATATTTTAAATAGTATATATATATATATATACGATGTTCCGGACATCAGTTAGGGGTGAATACGAGGGGGCACCTGTGAGTTCGCACGCCCGCTAGAGAGGGAAACCATGATCCGCTAGAGAGGATATGGTCGTGCACGAGTAGTTTCTTATAGGTTTGAGCTCACAAGGCCAAGGTGCCGAATCCCTGTATCCATCAGACTGGCCAGCATAGCAGAGTTATTTTCCAGATACAGTACTTTTGATACTGTTTTCAGAGATACTATATGTATATGTATATGAGGATCTTCGGATCAGAGATTTTTATGAGAAAGAGTTTTCAGAAAAGAGCACGTTTTCAGAAAATCAGCCCGATGGGCAAAGTTTTATGAGAAAATGAGATTTACATGACATCAGAGCATGCATATCATGTCATGTACCATATTCATGAGAACATATGAGATAAAAGCAAAGTACAGAGCATAAAGATACCTAAGAATTCTGAAAACTTAATGATTAAAGAAAGTAAAGAAATAAGAGATAAGAATGAAAACAGTAAGCTGAGAATTCCGAGGTCTGATCGAGGATCAGCCTTCGCTTGATGACCTGTCTATGTAAGAGCTAAGAAATGCTTACTGAGTGATTTTGTCACTCACCCCATCTTCTTCCTTTCTCTTTTGCAGGTCAGTGAGTTTTGGGGACTGAGATGTGGCGATCAGCTGTGAGGTTTTGGGGACATGGCTCGGCAGCTAGTTTTGAGATTCGGCTCATTTGCTTTGTTAATCGTATTTCATGTATTTATGTTGTGTGTATTATATTATTATGCACTGTGTGGATTTAATACATGAATAGCCTGGGAATTTCAGAAAAATTATTGTGACTTATTTAATGTCGTATTTACATATTTACGCTTCCGTATAATGATTTTAAGTATTTTGAGCAGCAGTTTAAATTTCTTTTCCCTCGTAGGGATCTCCGTCACAGGCATAGTTTTATTATTATTATATATATATATATATATTTTATAGCTGCGCACAGTAGGCCTGGGGCGGGGGTCACTACAAGGTTTTGGTATCAGAGCAGTATTTTAAAATTTTTAGAGCGATACCTTGATTTTCGAGCCATGTTTTGAGAAATTGAGAAAGATTTTGAGATATATTTTTAAGAAAACGTGTTTTAATGCATTGTTTTCTAAGAGAGATAGTATGAGCCAAGGCCAGCATGTCCCGACAGCTGTTGTTCGCTTCTTCTCAGTGTAAGTATATTTTGAGAATGTTGTTTGTTTGGATGTTTATTCTTGTTTTGTGCTGTTTTAGATAGAAGAGCCCAAGCCATTTTACCCCCAGTCGTAGAGGAAAAGAGTAGTGCTTCGGTTAGGCCAATGAGTACTAGTGATTCTAGGAGGTCTCGGCACTCCAGAGTTTCTCTTCGAGCTGAGGATGTGAGGGATATCTTCCGAGAGATGATTAGAGAGGGTGTTCAGCCGGCAGCCAGAGCCGAGGGTTATGAGCCAGAGAGACAGAGAGCCCATCAGGGGCGAGTCAGAGGTCAGTATGGGTAGAGAGATCATGGTATGTCAGAGACTATTGGAGAGCCTTATCAGATGCCCGAGTTTAGCCGTGAGGCAGATATGAGTTCAGGGACAGATACGATTGGTACGAGTGGTTCAGATAGACTGCATCCGAACTATAGTTTGCCTGGTGCTCATCAGCCGTCTAAGTTCAGTGGTTCTCGAGATCCAACTGTGGCTGAGGAGTGGATTGAGTCGGTAGAGAGTGTGATTGGTTTGTTCACGATGACCGACAGAGAGATGATTCGGTATGCTACCTTCATGTTGAGAGGTGATGCGAGGGTGTGGTGGAACCTCGTAAGGACGTCAGTGGATCTTGCGAGTTTGACCTGGACTGAGTTTAGGAGGATGTTTAAGGAGGAGTACCGTAGTGCAGATATGGTACATGCCAGAGCCCAGGAGTTTATAGAGTTGACTCAGGGGAATAGTTCTGTTAAGGATTATGCCACCCGATTTAATGCGCTTGCCAGATTTGTTCCAGGAGTAGCAACTTCCGAGTCGATCCAAGTTCAGAAATTTGTGCATGGTCTGCACCCTGCGATTGCTAGAGATGTGATGACCGGTTCTTCGCCACCGCAGAGATTCAGTGAGGCTTTAGGGAGAGCCTTGAGGTCAGAGGTTTATCTGCAGAGGATGGGTTTCTTTTCGAGGTCAGCAGAGAGAGCACCTGAGAGAGGTGGAGATAGAGGTAAGAAACCTATGCAGTCAAGGAAGCAGTTTAAGGGTAAGAGACAAAGGCAGAGAGCAGAGTTGTCAGTCTGCAGGAGATGTGGCAGGAGTCACCCAAGAGAGTGTCTGGCGGGTCAGGATGTATGTTTCAGATACCGTCAGCCTGGTCACAGATTTTCTGAGTGTCCGATGAGAGGAGCTGGAGTTGGGCCAACAGTTGGAGGAGCAGGTCCTAGCCGAGGTTATGGAGGTCCAACCGGTAGAGGTGGTGGTACTCAGAGAGGCGGTGTCGGTTCACCCAGAGGCAGAGGCGGAGGCAGAGCTAGAGTCTTCGCAGTGAGGAGAGAGCAGGCTGAGATGAACCCCCATGCTGTTACAGGTCAGTTGACTTTCTTGGATACTCCTTTATATGTGTTGATTGATTGTGGTGCCACGCATAGTTTTATTTCCCGAAGAGTGATAGAGAGATTAGGGTTGACCCCTAGTGTGGCAGAGAGGAGTATTAGTATTGAGATGCCAGATGGAGGTGTGATAGTGAGTGATCTGATTCTGGTAGATCAGGAGGTGATCATTATAGGTAGAGTTTTGAGGATAGACCTGATCATGTTAGAGTTAGCCGATTTTGACATGATCCTAGGCATGGATTTCCTGAGTTGTTATGGAGCTGAGATAGACTGTAAGAGGAAAAAGGTTAGATTGCAGTTAGACTCTGATCAGTTCACCTTTGGTGAGGGCAGAGTAGAGACGGTTTTCATTTCCTGTTTGCAGGCAAGGAAATTGTTGAGTAAAGGTTGTGTAGGATACTTGGCTAATGTGGTATGTAGAGAGGCATTGAGTCAAGTATCGAGGAGGTTCCTGTAGTTGGAGAGTTTCTCGATGTTTTTCCTGAGGATTTGCTAGGATTACCTCCAGAGCGAGAGTTAGAGTTTTCGATTGAATTACTTCCCGGTACGACTCTGATTTCGAAGGCTCTGTATCGCATGGCTCCAGCTGAGTTGCAAGAATTAAAGAAGCAGCTTCAAGAGTTGATTGACAAGCGGTTTATAAGGCCAAGTTGTTCTCCATGGGGCGCGCTGATTCTGTTTGTGAAAAAGAAGGATGGTTCCCTGAGGATGTGTATAGATTACAGATAGCTGAACAAGGTGACAGTTAAGAATAAGTATCCGTTGCCTAGGATAGATGATTTGTTCGATCAGTTGAGTGGAGCTGCAGTGTTCTCCAAGATTGATTTGAGGTCTGGGTATCATCAGATTAGAGTTGCTGAGAGAGATGTGTCTAAGACTGCTTTCAAGACGAGGTATGGCCACTATGAGTTTGTAGTGATGTCATTTGGTTTGACGAATGCTCTTGCGATTTTTATGGATTTGATGAACCGAGTTTTCCAAGACTGTCTAGATAGATTCGTTGTTGTGTTTATCGACGACATCTTGGTCTACTCGAGGAGTGTAGAGGAGCATGTTGAGCATCTGAGATTTGTTCTTCAGAGATTGAGAGATCGTCAGCTGTATGCTAAGTTTGATAAGTGTGAGTTTTGGTTGAGCAGTGTTGCCTTCCTTGGACACGTGGTTTCTTCAGCAGGAATTTCAGTGGATCCGAGTAAGATTGAGGTCATTCTGAGTTGGCCAAGGCCGAGGACTGCCAGAGAGGTGAGGAGTTTCCTTGGATTAGCTGGTTACTACAGGAGATTCATAGAGGGCTTTTCCAGTATAGCTAAGCCGTTGACAGCTTTGACTCGGAGTGAGACGCTGTTTGTTTGGACGGAGGAGCGTGAGGCTCGATTTCAGGAGTTAAAGCAGAGGTTGACGAGTGCTCCAGTGTTAGCGTTGCCTCAGGAGGGTGTTGATTATGATGTCTACACAGATGCATCCCACCAGGGGATAGGAGCAGTGTTGATGCAGTCAGGTAGGGTGATTGCCTACGCTTCTAGGCAATTAAAGGATCACGAGTTGAGGTACCCTACGCATGACTTGGAGTTAGCGGTCGTTGTGTTTACTTTGAAGATCTGGAGACACTATCTGTATGGTGTCAGATGCTGTATTTATTCTGATCACAATAGCTTGAAGTATTTCTTCACCCAGCGAGAGTTAAATATGAGACAGAGGAGATGGTTAGAGCTGGTGAAGGACTATGATTGTGAGATCAGATATCACCCAGGGAGAGCTAATGTAGTAGCAGATGCTTTGAGTAGGAGGGTAGCCTTATCTATGGTTACGGTTCAGAGAGAGTTACAGCACGAGATCGCCAGAGACGAGATTGAGATTGTGTCAGTTGGTTTTTCCAGACTTCAGTTGGTTTCGACTTTGTATGATGAAATCAGAGAGTCTCAGAGGGCCGATTTATGGGTTCAGAGTATGGTTCAGAGGACTTCAGAGGGTTCAGTTTCAGGTTATGAAGTCAGAGATGGTATTCTGAGATTCAGAGACAGAGTTTGTGTGCCAGAGGATACAGAGTTGAGACAGAGGATTTTGTCAGAGGCTCACGATTCAGTATATGCAGCTCATCCAGGCAGCACAAAGATGTATCAGGATCTTAAGAGATCGTTTTGGTGGTCTGGTATGAAGAGAGATATAGCAGAGTATGTAGCCAAGTGTTTGACTTGTCAGCAAGTCAAGGCAGAGCATCAGAGACCGTCTGGTTTGTTACAGCCTTTGAGGATTCCCGAGTGGAAATGGGAGAGTATTTCGATGGATTTTATTTCAGGACTCCCGAGAGTACAGCGAGGTTATAGCAGTATTTGGGTTATTGTTGACCGGTTGAGTAAGGCCGCGCACTTCTTACCGATCAGAGATGGTATGAGTACAGATCAGCTAGGTCGTCTGTATGTCAGAGAGATTGTCAGGCTACATGGAGTTCCCAGAGATATAGTGTCAGACAGAGATTCGAGGTTTATGTCAGCCTTTTGGGGCAGCTTGCAGAGAGCTTTGGGAACAAGACTTCATTTCAGTTCAGCTTATCATCCCCAAACAGATGGACAGACTGAGAGAGTCAATCAGATTCTAGAGGATATGTTGAGAGCTTGTTGTAGAGATTTTCAGACGAGTTGGGTTGAGATTTTGCCATTGATGGAATTCGCCTACAACAACAGTTATCAGTCTACAATTCAGATGGCGCCTTTCGAGGCCTTGTATGGTAGAAAATGTCGTTCGCCATTGTATTGGGATGAGATGGATGAGAGAGATTCGCTAGAGTCAGCAGTGGGTCCAGAGATGACTCAGATGATGATTGAGCAGATCAGAGTGATCAGAGAGAGGATTAAGCAGGCCCAGGATCGTCAGAAGAGTTATGCGGATCTGAGACGTAGGGAGGTAGAGTTTAAGATTGGAGATCATGTCTTCCTGAGAGTTGCTCCCTATAGGAGAGTTTTGAGATTTGGTAAGAAAGGTAAGTTGGCTCCGAGGTTTATTGGTCCTTATCAGATTCTGGAAAGAGTTGGCAGAGTGGCTTACAGATTAGCTTTACCAGCGAGTATGGATAGGATCCATAATGTGTTTCACGTATCTCAGTTAAGGAAGTATGTGGGAGATTCTTCGCATGTGCTTCAGATTGAGGATCTTCAGTTAGCAGATGATCTGAGTTATCAGGAGACGCCTGTTCAGATTCTGGATTATAAAGTAAAGGCCTTAAGGAACAGAGAGATCTTGTTGGTTAAGGTTCTGTGGAGGAGTCAGAGAATTGAGGAAGCCACCTGGGAGATTGAGTCTGAGATGAGAGATAGGTTCCTAGATTTGTTTAGTTAATTCCGGGGACGAAATTTTATTAGAGGGGGAGATTGTAATAGCCCAGGGGTATGTTTGTCGTTTAGGCTAAGTTGAGGGGTTAAAAAGAGAGAGTTTGAGAATTTGAGGGGCATACGCCCGTGTGCCAGGAGAGAGATGAGATATAAGATTTATTCCCCAGCTTTTTTCCCACAGTTTTCTCCTTCAGCTTTCCCTCAGCTTTTCTCCTTCCTTTTTCCAGCGAACCCTAGACTAGAGATTGTCCAGCCAGCCGCCATTGTTCCGGTGAGAGATCCAGGACCATCTAGGGAGAGAGATCCGGACGCCATGGCAAGAGGTAAGTATTTCTTTACCTCTTCACTTAGGTTTCCAGCAAGCTTTTCTGATTTTCTGAGTTTCTGGATGCTTGTTGTGTGTTGAGCATGTTTTTCTAGCATAAGATGATGATGAAATGATGAGATGTATGATGATTTTGAGATGAATATGCAATGTATGTTGTGTATGTTGCTGGGTATGCTTTGGATGAGAAATGCATGAGATTTGTTGAGTTAGATGAGAAATGCATGAGCTGAGTATGTTTATTAGCATGTATATGTGTTGTGGTTACGTTTAATTGAAAGATGATTGAGTATTGGATGTGTTTGGGTTGGATTTCTGGGTTTCCAGACGCATTCTGCAGATTCTGAGTTGAGCACACGACCGTGCGCCCGAGGGGACACGCCCGTGTGGCCTCACATCTGCATGAACACGGCCTTGCGTCCTGCCCGTGTGCGTATGAAAATCCACACACACGCCCGTGTGCCCGAGGGGACACGCCCGTGTGTGAGATCCCCATTTGAGCACGCCCGTGTAGGCAAGACACGGGAGGGTGCTGAGGCAGACACACGCCCGTGCAGTGTGATACACGCCCGTGTGCCCAGCCATGCACGCCCGTGTACTCGTACCACACGCCCGTGTGGTCGGCCTTTTCCTTGATTTCTTGAGAAATTGTCCAGAATGTTGCACGCCCATCAGCACGAGAGGCTCACGGTCCCGTGTGCCTTGACACACGCCCGTGCACGCTAACACACACGCCCGTGTGGCTTAAGAAATAAAGAAATGAGATTTTAAATTAAAGATTAAGCTACCTTAAGCTTCCCTAAGCGAAATCTAAGCATGCGAAACACGAGAATAACATGAGAAAACATCATTTCATGCATGATTGAGAGACATTGAGCATGGCATGCCATACATGAGAAATTTTCAGAAAAGGGATCTACGGATCCAAGAGATATTTTAAATAGTATATATATATATACGATGTTCCGGACATCAGTTAGGGGTGAATACGAGGGGGCACCTGTGAGTTCGCACGCCCGCTAGAGAGGGAAACCATGATCCGCTAGAGAGGATATGGTCGTGCACGAGTAGTTTCTTATAGGTTTGAGCTCACAAGGCCAAGGTGCCGAATCCCTGTATTCATCAGACTGGCCAGCATAGCAGAGTTATTTTCCAGATACAGTACTTTTGATACTGTTTTCAGAGATACTATATGTATATGTATATGAGGATCTTCGGATCAGAGATTTTTATGAGAAAGAGTTTTCAGAAAAGAGCACGTTTTCAGAAAATCAGCCCGAGGGGCAAAGTTTTATGAGAAAATGAGATTTACATGACATCAGAGCATGCATATCATGTCATGTACCATATTCATGAGAACATATGAGATAAAAGCAAAGTACAGAGCATAAAGATACCTAAGAATTCTGAAAACTTAATGATTAAAGAAAGTAAAGAAATAAGAGATAAGAATGAAAACAGTAAGCTGAGAATTCCGAGGTCTGATCGAGGATCAGCCTTGCTTGATGACCTGTCTGTGTAAGAGCTAAGAAATGCTTACTGAGTGATTTTGTCACTCACCCCATCTTCTTCCTTTCTCTTTTGCAGGTCAGTGAGTTTTGGGGACTGAGATGTGGCGATCAGCTGTGAGGTTTTGGGGACATGGCTCGGCAG
Organism: Anacardium occidentale; assembly: GCA_026122585.1. Lineage (NCBI taxonomy): Eukaryota > Viridiplantae > Streptophyta > Magnoliopsida > Sapindales > Anacardiaceae > Anacardium > Anacardium occidentale. Next base: position 11,202 of record JAJEJH010000959.1, on the reverse strand, counting down.
CTAGTTTTGAGATTCGGCTCATTTGCTTTGTTAATCGTATTTCATGTATTTATGTTGTGTGTATTATATTATTATGCACTGTGTGGATTTAATACATGAATAGCCTGAGAATTTCAGAAAAATTATTGTGACTTATTTAATGTCGTATTTACATATTTACGCTTCCGTATAATGATTTTAAGTATTTTGAGCAGCAGTTTAAATTTCTTTTCCCTCGTAGGGATCTCCGTCACACGCATAGTTTTATTATTATTATATATATATATATATTTATATATATTTTATAGCTGCGCACAGTAGGCCTGGGGCGGGGGTCACTACACACGGGTGCCATATAAGGCTGTGTCTATGCAGAAATAAGGTCACACGGGCGTGCATCCTCGGGTACATGTTCTTGTGTTCAACCCAGATTCTGTAGATTATGTCTAGAAACTTAGAAATTCAACTTAAATCTATCCAAAACTTCAATTCTTCAAACATACACACTCTATACTGCTGCTAGCATGCATATACTCATCTCAAACACGCCACATATCATAATTAAAGTATACAATACATGTATACAACAAAATACGCATATGAATCATAAAATTTGCCACTCAATCATCTAATAAATCATCATCTCAAGCTCAAGCATGTTGTTAACATTTCAAATAAGCACACAAAGGTTCTCAAAAGCTCAAAACAACAAAACATGCTAGAAACACAGTGAAAGAGGTAAGGAAACAGTTACCTCTCGCCATGAAAGTTAGACCTCTCTCTCTATAAGCTTTCAAATCTCTAATATGGATTTGGGCTACTGGGGGATCTCTCTCCAACACCCTAAAGTTCACTAAAGCTGAGGGAAGAAGAAGGAAAAAATGAAATAAGCTGGGAACTGCACGAATTGAAAATAAAACATATTTATGGCTAAATAGCAAGACACATGGTCGTGTGCACAATAGAAATCACAATTTCCACTCTTTTTCGCGTCATACATGGAATATTCTCTCAGAATATCCATGTACAAGTCACAAAAAGGCTTCTCAAAGACTCTTTTACCCCTGAACTCTCTCAAAACTTTTTTCTATCAAGAAAATCTCTTTTTTACTCTGGATTCAAAACCTAAAATGACAGTTCTACTCTCGGGCTATTACAATTTTGGTATTATTGAAAAAATAGATTAGACTAATGAAATATAGATCTTTTGTATAAATTAATGTTTTTGTTAAGTCTACTCAAACTAGCAGCCAAATAGTCATTTAATAGGAAAAATATATCAATAATATGTCAACCAAATGAAGAGCAGATATAATACAACCTTATTTAGTCCTCTTATTCTCATCATCAAAAGTTAGTTCCCAATATGAATCACTTAACTTTCAAAAAAATATTATAAAAGTACAATAAATAGATTTACTAATCAAAAAGCATAATAGTGAAATTACCAAAAAAAAAAGAAGATAAGATTGGAAGAATTCTTGTCATATAGTAGCACTATAAAGAATAGATAATTAATTCTATATTATAATTATAATTAAATGATTATAATAAAAATATAATTGAGATAATGAGAAGAAAATATTAAGGGAGAAAGAAAAAAATTGATTAGCTTACTTGAAAACAAGGGTTTTAAGGATGTGGCATAAAGTTATAGAGAAAAACTAAGGAAAATTGAAAGCTTTTCACACCCATAGGCTTATCTTTTGAGTATTATATTTCAAAGTAATAATATTATATTTATTATAATATTAAATTTAATAAAGAAATTCAAAAGGGCCCATTTTTAGTATTATATTTAAAAATAATAAATTATAATATTAAATTTAAAAAAAAACAAAGGGGCCCTGGCCCAAGCATAAGGTCATCTCTACCTCCAATCCTCCTTTGTTAAGTGATTAGAGGTAGATTATTGTATGGTCGACGGTGCATTGATAAGGGGCTCACCTATAAAGGGCTCAACTAGAAGGGCTTTTACAAAGCTAGGACAAGTTGTTGTTTGCTCCATGGTCTAGCTAAGACTTGGTATGGGGGCTCTAAACAATGATGTCTTAAATGACAGAGATTGGTTGACTTACGAGCCCATCTACAAAATTATTATATTATATCAATCCTTTATCGCTTCCACGTCTTACGCTTTCAACCACTGGGTAACATTTGTTTGTTTAGTATTAGAAACTATTTCAATCAAATTCATTTATAAAAGATGTCATCACTAAACAATAACATATGATTAATGGAAAATTCAAACTTACCATATCTCTATTGAAAATTATGTTAATGTCATCCTATCGTTAGATGTCTTTAGTCCTTTATCTCAACATATGATATCGTGCTAAAACAAAAATCTTGTCCACTTATTGTTATAGTGTTTCTAACATTTCATATATCTAGAACTCAAAAAAAGTTACAAATGTGATATGTAAAAAATTATGAATAAATAAATAAAATGTGACGCTAGTATTTTTTTCAATTTGATGCATTTACCTGGAACACCAATAGAAACCCTATAATGACATATTTGGTTAGATAGGAATCCTACCCAATTATGATATACTCCCTCGTCAATCAGCTAGAGGAATCCCTCATCCATTATTGCATCATCTCTTATACTGATGCCCCTTATGGATATGCATTGAGCTCTTTTAAGTCATCGATCAGGTGAAAAATCTCCTTATCGATGACTTTCCTATTGTTTGGCCCTTAGTACCGCAAAATAAAGATAGTACATTTGTGTTTCACTACATCCATGTCATCCTCACCCTAAGGTCTTTTCTCAAATATGCATTGGACGCTCGCGTATGTAATAGATTCAATGGCCTTAAAGTACATCTATTTAGATATGATGATTCATGTTGATTGGAATGTAATATCACATCTTTGTCTAGCACGCAAATGTCAACCCCGTGGTTACGACAAACTCATATGGATTGAATTGGACGTTAATGTTATTGATATAAAATCAAAATTAATTAATGACAATCGTCGCCACCAATATCTCCCTTAATATGACTGAGTAGAATGAAAAGCCACTAAAACGAGAATCTTATAGCCTTAAAAAATGTCTTAAACATGTCTAACCACACAATTGCAACTACCTCTCCAACAATGTCTCTTATTTAACAATATAGCTTTACGGATACTGTGCATCGTCACATACATCCAAAAATAGCTCTCTGATGGATAAATAAGTGTCCTTAAGGGGCCATCTACACTACACATCTTTGTCTCCTATTTTGTTGCTATCATCTACACAAAAGAAACAAATCATTCGTTTAGTTTTAAAAATAATGTTTATTTCAAAAAATATAGACCAAAATTTCAAAAACAACCTATAACCCTAAACTCTATCAAAAAGTCAATATCAGAAAACCTCCTAACATAGAAAATAACAAAAACCCTCTAACATGGAAAATTAAAAAAAAAAAACACCCAATCAAATGTATTGTCATAATTTTCTTTACGAATACTCGAATAAAATATGAGTATTGAAAAAAATCAACTTTATCCATGATAATAGGATTCCTATAGCTCTCCACTATTTTAAAAACTAACAAACCCCCCCTACCCCACCCCAACCCAACCCAAATCCACCATTTATGCAAGGTCAAACTTTTTAAAACTAACAAATACACCCTCATCCGCGACCTCGACCACCCCACATGATGCAAGTAATTATTATAAATCATGCATGGTGGTAAATCAATCTCATTTCCAAATGTTTCATACACAAATTTAACTCTAATATGTTTTTAACCTACTTTAATAGTTGTGCAATAAACAAATTTAATCTAAAATCATAAACAAATTATATTTATAAATCAATAAAATTTTGGATTCTCTAACATTCGAAAATGTTTTAGATTAACATAATATAAATTAAATCTTTATCCTACGATGTTTAGATTAAGTTATTAACCTTTAGCCTTATTTTGTCAAAAGGAATCGTAATTGTTAAAAGTTGTCAAAATTTTATCTAATTTTTTGTTAGATTTTAGGTTAAGAATCATCTCTGGTCATATGTGTGATAAACAATTTTGCATTACACGTGCATTGCACTCCCTGTATAATAAAGGAGTTTTCATAAATTTTAAACAGTTTTAATTCAACTCACCATAACAAATACATGTGATACCCATGTCAGCCACCCGTAATACGCATATTATACCTAACATAAATGTGATATAAATATTAGGTATGCAACAAAATAAAAAGATTTACTTAATTGAAAAATAGAATAATTTCTTAGAAAAATAAAGTATTTTCATTAATTTTTCTCCCGCTATATATGACATAAATGATGAGGCTTTTACTGTAGCACAACCTCGTATTGTCGACAACGTTCTGTTTCCTTGATCAGTTTGTCAATTCCTATAATTTGTCAAGTGGCCGACCCAATCACTGGTTAAGTAAGTTCCACGTGTTATACATCACACGTGGACATCTGAACGCCACCTAAATTTGTATTACGGACAAATACAAAGACAAACTAAATTAAAAAAAAAAAAAAAAATTAGTCAAAGAGTCAAACTAGCAACCAATTTTAATTCTCTTCGTTGGAACCGTGGCCCGCTTGCTGCACATTTTATCAAGCGGCTATCAGACTCCGCGTCCGTGTGCGATTCGAGCGCACGTGTCATTTACCAACTCAAAATCTATAAATAGTCCACAGTCCCGCTCACTTTTGCCAACTAAGAATCAAACTGAACTCAAAATATTCACCATAAAGAATTTCAGAGCCAACCCAATAAACATACACACTTGAAATTGACTTTAATGGAGTTTCCTTCAGTCTCTGGTTCTGTGGACAAGCCAGACTCATCGTCATCAACGCTATCGGACGGCAGCTCAGCTAAGCGACTTTCTGAATCCGACGTGGAAGGGCATTTACTCGCGACAAGCCGGCCGAAGAAGCGAGCGGGGCGCAGAGTTTTTAAGGAGACTCGACATCCGGTTTACAGGGGAGTGAGGCAGAGAAACAGGAACAAATGGGTTTGTGAATTACGTGAGCCGAACAAGAAAACACGTATATGGCTAGGAACGTATCCAACCCCAGAAATGGCAGCGCGGGCTCATGACGTTGCAGCATTGGCGCTTCGAGGACAATCGGCGTGCCTAAATTTCGCAGACTCGGCGTGGAGATTACCGGTTCCGGCTTCAAATGATGCGATGGACATAAGAAAGACTGCGGCTGAGGCAGCGGAGGCTTTCAGGCCTCACCATGAGTTTGATGAAGCTTCAACTGAAGTAAAAACGGTGCATGCAAACACGTGCCTGCCAGAGAATGTTGATTTTATGGACGAAGAAGCGATGTTTGATATGCCAGGCTTGCTTACGGAAATGGCAGCGGGTCTTCTACTTTCTCCACCACCTCCACTTACTGGAGACGATGTGAACTGGGAAGATGTGGAAAGTGATGGGCATGTATCACTTTGGAGTGATTCCTTTTGAGATTCTTTTTCATAGCTTGTGTAGTAGGTCACTGTGTTTCCTTTTCTTTTCACACTTCCATTGAATTTTTAGTTAGGTAGGCATCAAATTTGTGTATAAGCATAGGACAAAGCTATGTACACAGATAAATTGATAACGATATAATTATTTATTTATTTTATTGTTACTATTAAAAAGAATACAAAAGAACATATTAATAAAAAAGTAAATAAATATTTCCGCACGAAAAATTTGGTTTAAAATGCATTTTTTCATTCTTAATTGATATAACTAATATTTTTTTCATTTAAAATTAAATATTGCACACGTTGGAAATGGGGTTTTTGAAATTGAAGTGCTTGATGATGCATGCGGCCGAAATTTTAATGTCAAAGTTTAGGCATATTGATCATAGTGAAAAATGAGAGGTTGACCAAATAATCCTAGTTTGATGATTAAAAAGAGGGATTAATATCAACATCGATGACATTTATAAGGTATTAAATAACTTAATTCCTCCAAATTGCGGCTTGTTACGTAGTAGGTTAGCTAATTAAATATAAAAGCAAGAACACTAAGTGAAAACAAAGTACTCACTTTGTTTGACTTATTTTGTTGTTAGCATTTTTTAAGTGATATTTAATTTTCTTGGCCAATAAAACTTAATATATTTATGTGAAAGAATCATGAATACCACATTATCAAACTTATCTTCTCATATATATACCACATAATATTTCCAAGATAACCATATATCATTAATAATTAAATAAAAATTTACTTAATAAATAATATAAAAAATTAATTAAACAATAAGTATTCTGTTAACCATGTGTCACAATTATAATACATATGCGTGTATTACATTTCAATCCTTGCAGGGAGAAAAAAAAAAAATACGACTTCACAACAATCGATTTTCAAAATCTATCAATCATTGTTAAGAAATAAATAGCCAATAGATTGGTTTCAATCTATAATCTTTCATCGATATGATATCCCCATAGACAATTTATTATTGACTTTAAGAATAAATTTTGTTTTAGCTTCGCAATTCTTTTGTTTTAATGTTCCATTATTCAAATGATTTAAAGCTATAGATTCCATGCCTATGAATAATGATTTTATCATTTATAAGTCATGCTCTAATAACTTACTATATTAAAAACTTATATTCATTGAATTATTACATTGTGATACATTTAATACACAAGTTCACAAACATAGAAACAATTATTCACTCAAAACTAAGATAATCATTCGAATGATTGTCATTGTAAATTAATTCAAACAAATAAAATTATAAATAAATCGATTACATTTTAACGAAGTCTAATATATTTCTAAAGTTTGAGCTTCGAGACAAAATGTCTTTTGACCTATTTAGGTCACATTATCATGTTAGCATAAAATAAGTGTGGATTTTACTCCTTTCATTGCATACCGTGTAACATCCCAGATTCGGGGTCAGTTTGAGATTTCTGAGTATTCTAGGGTTGTGAGAGAGTTTGGGGGTGAAATAGAGGTTTTTGTTGAGTTTGAGGGCTTGTGCATGGATCCGTTTAGATGGATTTGCATGCGAGCGCGGGAAAATGACATTTTTGTAATTTTCTCGGGATGCACGACCGTGCGTGGTAGATGCACGCCCGTGCATGCGTATTTTTTCAGCTGTCTTGGTTTTAAGTCGCGCTTATCCGTTTCCAAACTCATTTTCACCCAAAGTTTGGCTTTGATTTTCAGAGAATCCTAACCCTAAAAGTGGAGAGCAGCTTCCAGGACCTTCCAATCCAGTTTGATCTTGAGTTCTTCTTGACAGAGAAAGATGTCTAAAGGTAGGTGTTTCATTCCTCTTTTCCCTTGCGTTTTGATTATGTTTGATGCATGTTTTGGTTGAGATGTGTTCGATTTTAGCATGCTTATGATGTTTCTTGTATGCTAATGATGTTTCTTGTATGCTAATGATGATTTGAGATGATTATGATGATGATTGATGCATATGTTTATGCTTATGTGTGAGAAAGTATGTTTATATATGTTTATGTCATGGATTGGATGTTGGCTTGAGATTTGAAGTTGCTGGAAGTGTTATGATGCTTATTTGAAGTGCTTGGTATGTGAAATATGTTTGATTTGAGTTTGGGTTATGATTTTGGTCGGAATCGAGCTGATTCCGAGTGGTCATGGAGGTGCAGAGCAGGACGCATGCCCGTGTACCCGAGGCGCACGCCCGTGCTTACTGTATTATATACATGGTCACGACCGTGTTTACGTAGCCGTGTGTACCCTAATTTGAGGGGTCACGACCGTGCATGGTTCATGCACGCCCGTGCACCTAGTGAAAATGAGATTTATGCTTGAAATTCTAGAACCTTGCACGACCAAGAACACGACATGGTCACGGTCCTGTGCGAATTTACGCACGCCCGTGCACGTGACATGCATGCCCGTGCGTCAGGCCTGTAGCGACCCCCGCCCCAGATTACTGTGCGCTGCGAAAAATACTGTAGCTAATAATAAAATATACCTGAGACGGGGACCTCTACAGTAAAACCTGCTGCTGTATAAAAATTTTCTTAATAAAGAAACTGTAAATATAATTTACTGTAAAAGTAAATCACATATAAGCGTGAAAACCCAGACTGCTCATGTATAGAAATAAACTGATCATACAGTGTATACGATAAAGTAATACACACATATATACATGAGAAACTAAAGCATGCGAGCCAACATGCTATCTGCTGCTACCGAGCCAAATCTCTAAAATCTCGCAGCTGTCTCGCTCTAGCTCAGCCCTCGAATCACTGACCTGCAAAAGGAAACAGGGAAGGGAGTGAGTGACAAAGTCACTCAGCAAGCGTTTCCAAACACAACACTCGCAGGCCAAACAATTCACCGACTACGTGACTCGTCACGTAGAAGACTCAGCTAGACAGTTTCTTACTAAATTCTGTTAATTTTCTGTTCTGATACTATTCTGTTTCTGTACATGACATGAAATGTATATGCTGATGTCATGTGTATGCTGAAAACTATAAAACTCGCCCTTAGGCTTGTTTTTCTGAAAAACTATCTTTTCTGAAAACTTTTTCTGATAATAAAGATGTGATCCGAAGATCCTGAAAATATACGTATAGTATATACTGAAAACTGAATCAGAAAGTACTGTATCTGAAAATCTGTTGTACTGACCAGACTGATGAATACAGGGATTCGGCACCCTGGCCGTGTGAGTTCAAGTCCTACTGAATCTACTGAATGCACAACCAGCACTCTTTATTAAGCTTGGTCAGTGACCACGTCCTCTCTAGCGGACGCTGGTTTCCCTCTCTAGCGGGTGTGCAAATGTAGGACCCGCCGCCCCGAGTACCCCTGCTACTAAAAGAAACTGATCTTTTATTCAATAAACTGGAACTTGGGTACCCGAGACGGGAATCCTACGAAAAAGAAAATACTACTGCTGGTCTGCATTACAAGCGGAAGCTGAAACTAAATCTGAAATATACAATGAGCCCAATGGCTTTCATACATATGTGACTGCTTGGTACAACTGTTTTACATCTGAGTACATATACATTTACAAAACGTACAAGTACAAGACCTCACAGGTCCAACTGAAAATAAAATACAAACTGGAGAGTGTGTGTGGGGTCCTCCTCGCCAGCCTCAATCCACCCGCTCCTCGCCAGCAGCAAACTGACCTGAAAAGGAAGGAAGAAGGAAAGGGATGAGTGATAAAGATCACCCAGTAAGCATTCCTTACTTCCCTCAACCCACGCAAGCAGCAAACAAGGGCATGCATACCTGATCGGCCCTATTCATGCATCTAATCGCTTGCTGGCACTGAATCTGATTTATCTGATTACTGCTGTTATCTGATTATTCTGTTATCTGGTTACTGATTTCTGATTAATGCATGTCAATATGAATATATGAAATGACATGCTGAGCTGGAATCTGAAAATGACTGATGATGCATGTATCTGAGCATCTAACTGAATGTACCCGAAGGTACCTGCTGTGCTGATCAGGCTGATGAACACAGGGATTCGACATCCTGGCCAAGTGGGCTGAACATTCTAGCTACTGGCTAGAAGGCTGGAAACTGTACTGCTACTGAGCTGACTGACTGGTGTCAGAAAGCTGGGTCCCACAGATGCCCCCTCGAGTTCACCCCAAAACTGAAACCCATAGATTGGGTTCTGACTGCTGAAAACTACTGAATTCGGATCCCTGGATCCTCATTCAGACTATATGCTATGCTCTGAATGCATATGCTTCTATTCTTAACTGAATTCTGAATTATCTGATATCTGATTGCCTTTGGATGGATTACCAAACCTTTAATAAATCAATTTCTGAATTTCTGGAAGAAACTGGCTGACACACGGCCGTGCAAGGAAAGCACACGGTCGTGTAGCACACACACACGGCCGTGCAGGCAAAGGCACACGGGCGTGTGCCCCAGCACACGGGACCGTGTGCTGGTCGTGCGTCTGGGCGTGTGTGCTTCTGGAATTCTGGCCATTTCATGCAATAAATGGGACACACGACCGTGTCCCTCAGGACACACGGTCGTGTCCCTGCGTTTCCTGCCCGTGTGCACTTCGTGCACACGGCCGTGTCCTTGCAGAAACAAGGGCACACGGGCGTGCTCCTGCGGGCACACGGTCGTGTGTCTTGTTCTGCTCAGACATGGCTCATCTGAAACGCGCTGGAAACCAACCTAAACCTCATCCAAACTGAAATTAACTGGAAACATGCATAAATGACACTTTTAATAACACATATCAATCATTAATTTCAACATCCATCCACTACTACTGATTCCACCATTAACACATCAAGTTTTCTCACACTTCACACACACAGCAAAGCATGCATGGTTCTGGGTGGAAAATAAGCATGGCAATCAACATATAATCATCATCTCATCATCATACATACATACAAGCATAGCATCTCAAGCTAGGAATGGAAACTCGCATTTCCATCCACATCAAACAAGCTGGAAAACTGAAGGAGAGAGTAAGAAACACTTACCTCTCGACATGGCTGCTGGAAGCTTAAACTCAAGCTATTCTCTCTGCTGATCTCTGACTGGATTAGGAGCTGCTGGAAGCTGGACTTCTCTCCTAGGGCTGGAAGCTGCTGAAAAGGAGAAGAAAGCTGGCTGAAATGGGTGAGAAAATGAAAATCTCCCGTCCCTCTCTTTCTTTAATCCCACCTGCACAGGCGTGCAGGCTTGGCGCACGGGAGTGCGCCTGGGAAAATGGATGAAATCCATTTCCCGCGCTTCGCATGATTAAAACCTCCCTAAAGGCATCATACGAATGCCACACTGCTCTGGAAAGTTACTAACTCACCCCTGAATTCTGCTAAACTCCCAATCTATCTCTGAATTCTATTTCTAACCCCAAAACTCTACCCCTAAGGGCTTTTCTAACCTGGGATGCTACATTACCTCCCCCCTTAACAAAATTCCGACCCTGGAATTTACCTGAACAACTCTGGAAATCTATCCCTGATCTCAGCCTCTACCTCCCAGGTGGCTTCTTCCACCCTCTGGCTGCGCCATAACACTTTGACCAGTGGAATCTCTTTATTTCTGAGGACCTCTACTCTGTAGTCTAAGATCTGAACTGGAAGCTCTTGATAAATAAGGTCTTCTGTCAACTCTATCTCTGAAAACTGTAGTACATGAGATGGATCTCCCACATACTTTCTCAATTGGGACACATGGAAGACATTGTGGATTCTGTCCATGCTAGCTGGCAGTGCTAATCTGTAGGC
>JAJEJH010000958.1:0-61410 GCA_026122585.1 Anacardium occidentale | reverse complement strand
CAAACAATCACAAACATATCTGGCCTTGGCCCTATTCATACATCTAGTCGCTTGCTGGAATCTGAAACTGATTAATCTGATTATCTGAATCTCATTCATTTACTAATATCATTATTATTCATGTCATGATGTGTATGTCATGCCATGCTAACTGAAAACTAAAAATGACTGATGATGCATGCATATGAATATCTGTATGTACCCAAAAGTACCTACTGTACTGATCAGACTGATGAACCCAGGGATTCGGCATCTTGGCCATGTGGGCTGAACAGTCTAGCTACTAGCTAGAAAGTTGAATCTGGAGTGCTGACAATCTGACTAGTGTCAGAAGGCTGAAATTGAAATGCTAAACAATCTAACTGGTGTCAGAAAGCTGAATCTCATAGATGCCCCCTTGAGTTCACCCATACTCTCACCCGTACATCAGGTTCTAAATACTGAAAACTGCTGAATTTGGATCCCCTGATCCTCTCTCATGCCCGTGCGTGCTGCTGGTCATACATGCTACTGGAATTTCTGGACAATTTCATTGAAAATGCTTACACACGGCTGTGTCCCTCAGGACGCATGGGCGTGTGTCTTCAATTCTAGCCGTGCACATGGGCGTGTGTCTGGAAAAACAAAGGCACATGGTTGTGCCATACAGCACACGGTCGTGTGTCTTGTTCTTCAACAAGAACACCCGTCTGGAAATGCACTAAATCCATACCAATTCTCAATCAATTTCAAATCAACTTCTAACACACATTCCCAGCACCTCAATAAACATATTATAAGCATCCAATTCAACATGCATCAAGTAGCAAGGATTCTACCATGGAAGCTTAGCAATTCTCTCACTAAAATATGCTCAAACATGCATGCAAGGTTCAAGGATGGAAATTCATCATCATCTCAACATATTCGCATGCACAAAACTCATCAACATGTAATGGAATCATCCAAGCAACGCATTTCATCAAAACAAGCTGGGAAACTCAAGGAAGAAGTAAGCGAACACTTACCTCACACCATTGCCTCTGGAAGCCTTTCTTTTAAGCTAATCTCTCGGCTTTCTAGCTTGATCGGGAGCTACTGCTGGCTGGATTTTTTCTCTAAGGTTGGGAGGAACTAAAACAAGAGAGAAGAATTTGCTAAAATGGAAAGCTGGGTGAGAAAAATGACTTAATTCTCTCGGCTCACTTATATACATGCACTTGCACGGGCGTGCAAGGCAGGTGCACGGGCATGCACATGGGAAAATGAGCATTACTTATTTCCTGCGTATTCGTATGATCGAATCCTTCTAAAAGGAATCATACGAAAGCTACACAGGCTTTGGAAACTTACTAACTCACCCCTAAACTCTTCTAGGCTCCCAATTTATTTCTGGATTTCATTTCTAACCCTAAAACTCTACCCCTAAGGCCTTTTCTGAATCTAGGATGCTACATCATGCTACGACATGAAGGTTTTGCCTACTACTACTAGGCTATATCGCGACATGATGCTACAACATGGAGCTTCTGTCTTATTTCTGCTGAGCATGTTATAGCATGATGCCACGACATGCAAATTCTGGAATTTCCATGTGCTTCCTACAGTCTCCTATGCTGTGGCATGATGCCATAACATGTAGCTTTTGGAATCTGAAATTTTCGTCCTCATCAAAGTTGTAGCCCTAGATGTCTAGTTTCATTTGGATTTTGAATCCCCTCATTTGGACTTATGAATCTCAAGGTATGACTATTTAAGTACTCCATGGTCAGAAACAAAATTTCAACAAGAAGATTTGAATTTGTGGCAACGGTTGAGGGTGCAAACGAACTCAGATTTTTCCACAAATAGCTTTCTAAAAAGCTTGAGATGTTCGATAAAGCTTTGTTCAAGAATACTTTTTCATTATAAAGCTCAAACATATTAAAATCCTTATTTTTCTGCTGTGGCGTACATTTCTCTCCTTCCCCGTTTATACTCTTGTTGCTCATTCTTTCTTGAACTAAAGTCGAACCTCCGGCTAGTCCTTCATAATTGTATTTTTGGCTTGATTTTCATTTAAATCACATCAACATCAATATTTCCTACAAAACTAAACATGAACTCTGTGATCCCGAAATATGCATATAATAAGGGTAAAATGGTCAAATCACTATTAAAACTCTGTAAATTGACCATGAAATTATACATGTAATTGACACTTATCAGTAATTGTCTATGCTTCTAGGCAGTTAAAGGATTATGAGTTGAGATACCCTATGCATGATTTAGAGTTGGTTGTAGTAGTATTTGTTTTGAAGATCTGGAGACATTATCTGTATGGTGCCAGATGCTGTATATATTCAGATCATTAGAGTCTCAAGTATTTCTTTAGCCAGAGAAAGTTGAATATAAGACATAGGAGATGGTTAGAGTTGGTGAAGGATTATGATTGTAAGATTCGCTATCATCCAGATAAAACTAATGTAGTAGCTGACGCTTTGAGCAAGAGAGTAGCTTTATCCATGATTTCAGTGTAGAGTGACTTGCAGTATGAGATTGCTAGAGAGGATATTGAGATAGTAACAGCTGGTTTCTCTAGACTTCAGATTGTGTTCACATTACTTGATGACATCCAGATTAGTCAGATGTCAGATATATGGATTCAAAGTATGATTTAGAAGGTCTTTGAGGGTACAACACCAGACTTTGAGATCAGAGGTGAGATTCTGAGGTCCAAAGATAAGGTTTGTGTGCCAAAGGACTTAGATTTGAGACAGAGAATTTTGTTAAAGGCTCACAGTACAGTTTATTCAGTATGTCCTGACAGTAACAAGATGTATCAAGATTTTAAAAGAGGGTTTTGGTGGTTTGGTATGAAGAGAGAGATTTCAAATTTTGTAGCCAGATGTTTGACTTGTCAATAGGTCAGAGTAAAGCATCAGAGGCCTTTTGGATTACTTCAACCATTGAAGATTCCTGAGTGAAAATAAGAGAGCATTTCCACGGATTTTGTATCAAGACTTCCTAGAATGTAGTATGGGTATAACAACATCTGGGTAATTGTTGATAGATTGAGTAAGTCTACTCACTTCTTATCGATCAAAGAGGGTATACGTACTCATTAGTTGAGTCGTCTGTATATTAGAGAGGTGGTCATATTATATAGGGTTCCCAGAGATATTGTATCAGGCACAGATTCGAGATTTTTATCAACCTCTAGGGCAATCTAGAGAGAGCATTAGGGACTAGACTTCATTTCAGTTTAGCTTATCACCCGTAGACAGATGATTAGACTGAGAGAGTTAATTAGATCCTTGAGGACATGTTAATAGCTTATTACATGGATTTTTAGACTAGTTAGGCTGATTTACTGTCGTTGATGGAGTTTTCATATAACAATAGTTATCAGTCTATTATTCAGATGACACTTTTCAAAGCTTTGTATGGTAAAAGGTGTAAATCGCCACTGCATTGGGATGACATTGGTGAGAGAGACTTAGTAGAGTCAATAATGGGGCCAGAGATGACTCCGTTGATGATTGAGCATATCAGAGTTATCAAGTAGAGAATTAAATATGCCTAGAATTGTCAGAAAAGCTATGCAGATCTAACGTAGGGAGATCAAGTTTGAAGTTGGAAACCATTTGTTTTAGAGAGTTGGTCCCTACAGTCACGTCTTAAGATTTGGTAGAAAAGGTAAGTTGGCTCTAAGATTCATTGGTCCTTATCAGATTTTAGAGATAGTGGGCAGAGTTGCTTACAGATTAGTCTTTCCAACTAGCTTGGAGAGAATCTACAGTATGTTTCATGTGTCTCAACTGAGTAAATATATGAGAGATCCATCTCATATATTAAAAGTTCAAGATCTAGAATTGTCAGATGATTTGAGTTATCAAGAAGTGTCAGTTCAGATTTTAGACTACAAAGTGAAGACACTTAAAAACAGAGAGATTCTTCTGGCTAAGATTCTAAAGAAAAGTCAGAGACTCGAAGAAGCTACTGAGAAGGTTGAGGTTGAGGTTGAGGCTGAGGCTGAGATGAGAGATAGATTCCCATATTTAATTAGGTAAATTTTGGGGACGAAACTTTTATTAGAAGGGGATAATTGTAATAGCCTGAGAGTAGAACTGTCATTTTAGGTTCTGAATCTAGGGTAAAAGAGAGATTTCCTTGATAGGAAAGAGTTTTGAGAGGGTTCACGGGTAGAAGAGTCTTTTAGAAGCCTTTTGTGGCTTGTACATGGATATTCTAGGAGAATATTCCATGTATGGCGTGAAAAAGAGTAGAAATTGAGATTTCCACTACGTACACGACTGTGTATCTAGGGCATACAACCGTGTGTCTTGTTATTTAGCTATAAATATGTTTTATTTCCATTTCGCACAATTCCCAGCTTTTCCTAGCTTATTTCATTTCTCTCTTCTTCCCTCAGCTCCATTGAACCTTAAGGTGATTGAGAAAGATCCCCCAATAGCCCAGATCTAGATTAGAGATTCAAAAGCTCCTAGAGAGAGAGATCCAACTTCCATAGCGAGAGGTAAGTGTTTCCTTATCTCTTTCACTGTGTTCATAGCATGTCTTGTTGTTTTGAGCTTTTGAGAACCATTATGTGCTTGTTTGAAGTGCTATCAGCATGCTTGAGCTTTGAAATGATGAATTATTGGTTGATTGAGTGGCTAATTGCATGTTTATATGTGTATTTCTTTGTATACATGAGTTGTATGCCTTAATTATGATATGTGGCGTGAGTGAGATGAGTTTGTGATGAATATATGCATGTTAGTAGTAGTTTTAAGTATGTATTGTTGTTGGATGAAAGTTTGGAAGTGTTTTGAGTGGGATTTTTGGGTTTCCATATGTAATCTACAGAATTTGAGTTGTGCACACGACCGTATACCCAAGGATGCACGCCCGTGTTGCCTTATTTCTGTATGAACATGGTCTTGCATGACACCCATGTACGTATAAAAATCTAGACACACGCCCGTGCAGTCGATGCATACACTTGTATATCTAGTCTCAATTCTACATGCCCTTATAAGCAAGACACAAGAGTGTTGTGAGGCAGCTACACATTCGTGCAGTGTGAGACACGACCTTGTGTCTTGTATGCATGCTCGTGTGTTCACACCATGGGCTTGTGTAGCCAGCTAGAGTTTCGTTAAATAATTTTAGAAGCTAGCACGACCAAGGACACGACTTGCATACTATCCCGTGTGCCTTCACACACCCCGTGCACCTTAAGAAAAGTAAAAAAAGAATACTTAAGCAAAGTTAAACCACTTTAAGTTATTTATAAGCATATAGAACATAACAATGAAAAGATATAACAACATATCATGCTTGATTATCAGTATAAATCACGACATGCCATATCAGATATTTTCAAAAACGGATCCAAAGATTCAATAGCATGATTTTAAAGTATAAATATACGATATTTCAAACATCAGTTAGGGATGGATACGAGGGGGCACCTGTGAGTCCACACACCAACTAGAGAGAGAAACTAGCATTCACTAGAGAGGACATGGTCATTGACTAAGCTCGTTAGATAGAGTACTGGTTGTGCATTACTAGATTCAATAGGATTTTGAGTCATACGGTTAGGGTGCCAAATCTCTGTATTCATCAGTCTGACCAACATATTTTCAGATATAATACTTTCTAATTCAGCTTTTAGTATATATTATATGTATATATATATATTCAAGATCTTTGGATCACAGTTTTTTTATCAGAAAGAAATTTCAAAAAAGAAAGAGTTTTTAGAAAATCAGGCCCAAAGACAAGTTTTATGGCTTTTCAGTATACACATGACATCAGTATATATATTTCATGTCATGTATAACATCTCATGAGAATCAAAGTAGAATACGATAAAGATTAATATAGAAAACATATATAATTCAGAAAGTAAAAATAATAAAGAAAACATATATGTGTGTATTATACTTTGGTATACATTGTATGAGTAATATGTTCTATACATGAGTAGCCTGGGGATTTTACACGTATATTTCAGTATTTTCGATTTACTATTATAGTAAATTATATGAACAACTTTTATATGTAAAGAAATTTTAAATTTAGTAGTAGCAACAGGCTTTTTACTATAGAGATCTCCGTCATAGGTATATTTTATTTATGATTTATAGTATTTTCTACAATGCACAGTGACCTGGGGTAGGTCGCTACATCCTTAATAACTTCAATGATAAAGAGCTTGTTGAGAAAGAAAAATAACTCTCTAAGCACTAAAAATTAATTGGGTGGAAGAATCCTTATTGAAGCAAAAAAAGGGATCAAAACTCTTTAGGAACCTCTAGGTATTTCTTTAAATACCTAAAGAGTCATAGGAACAAAAATTCCATTAAAGTCATAAAAGATAGAAGTGATTCCTTGTTTATGGATAAAGATCAGATGAGAGACATCTTAGTATACCATTTTAAGTCCACTCTCTCTAGAGAGGACAAAAACATTAATTGGGACAACATGCCTAGATTTTGTAAGTATAGGATTCCCAATCTTAAGGCTTATGAGATGTTCCAAGAGATTATTGATGAGCAAACAAAAAGGATCATATTTGCCATGGACAATAGTAAGGCCTTGGGACCTGATCGGTTTAGTGCCTTGTTTTTTAAGGCTACTTGAGAGATTGTAGAGAAGGGTGTGATCAAGGTAATAAGGTATTTCTTTAATAGTAGATTGTTACTTTGAGAGACCAATTGTACCATCCTTGCTTTGGTGCTAAAATGTGATAATCTTTCCTATGCCAAAGACTTTAGATTGATTTCTTGTTGTAACATAATTTATAAGTGTATTTCCAAAATCATTGCTAACAAATTAATAATGGTGCTCCCCGATTGTGTGAATAAAGTTCAAATTACATTTATGAAGGGCAAAAGAATTGGAGACAACATCTTGTTTTGTAATGAGCTCTTCAATAGGTATTATAGGAATATTTCGGGTAGAAAAATGTGTGCCATAAAGATTGACTTGATAAAGGCATATGTTGTGGTCAATTGGGAATGTATCCTACTTGCTTAGAGAGATTAAGATTCTATCCTACTTTGATCTACTAAATTAAGAAATGCATCTCCACATTGATGTTAACTATTTGTATCAATAATGAATTAGAGGGTTTCTTTTAGAGCTCTAATGGATTAAGGCAAGGAGATCTTTTGTCCTCTTACCTTTTTGTTATTGTTATGGAAGTCTTTTCCTAAAATTATTAAAGAAAAGATTAATAAGGGAAATTTTGAGTATCACCAAAAGTGTAGAGGAAATAAAATAGCCTACTTATGCTTTGTTGATAATACAAGGCTAGGGAAAAGTTCATTAGAACCTTTAAAAATACCTTGTGACCTTTCAACATTGGTCTAGCCTGGAAGCTAATAGAAGGAAAAACAATATTTTCCTTTTTGGGGTGCACGAGGAAGAGCAAAATGGACTTATTGATGTTTTTAGGTATGAGAAGGGTGTTTTTCTATTTAGGTATTTAGAAGTTTCAATAGTTTCCACTAAGCTCTCTGAAATATAATATAAACCATTAATCAATAGAATCTTGAGCTGAATACATTCGTGGAAAAATAGACACCTTTTTTATATTGGTAGACTAGTGTTTATCAAATCCATCTTATTCAGTCTTCAAGTTTTTTGGGTGACTCATTTTTTCTACCCAAGTAAAGTTTTTAAGGATATTAACACTAAACTTTAGAATTTTTTTTAGAACAAAGGGGAGCATAATATGGGTAAGGTTAAAGTTACTTGGAATGAGGTTTGTAAATTATACGATAAGGGTAGTCTATGGCTAAGATTGAACAAGGAGTGGAATAAGGTAATTATGGCTCAGCATTTATGGAATATTATTCAAAACGACCACTTGTCTATTTAAGTGGAGTGGGTAAAGAAGAATAGAATAAGGAATAAGGTATTTAGTGCACTAGTGATAGCCCTTAATACACTAGTGATAGCCCTTAGTGATGAAAGAAACTCATTAGTCTTAGAGAAGCTATGTGAAATAAAACAAGTTATCTCATAGTGGGACAAAGGGCACCCTTTTGGCCTTTTAATGAGGAAATATAGAGAGAGGATCATCTACGACTTAGGTATTAGTAAGTATGCTAAGGTGGAAGAGATCATCAAGAATGAAGATTAGAATTGGCCTGTAGCTAACTCTCTAGGATGATGGAAGTGAAAAGTACTACCTTATATAAACCTATAAGAGGAATGATGGGTTTTTTTGGAAGCCTTGCTTAAGTGGTAAGTTCTCCATGAAATCTACTTAGAATAAGTTCAAGGAGAAGAATGATAAGGTTTGCTAGGTCCATATCATTTGGCATAAGAAGTATGTTCCTCTACATGCCATCATTCTTTGGCTTTCTCTTTGGAAAAGATTGACTACCCAGGATAAATTGCACAGGTATGTTCTATGCTTTAATACTACTTGCGTGTTGTATGATTCACATAAGGAAAATATTAGTCATGTCTATTTCTAATGTGAATATTATTGTTACATGTGGAGCATCATTCTTAACCCAAGCAAATGTAACCATAGGAGCAAAGGGTAGGATGAGTATGTTAAGAGCTTAACTAGAGAATGGAGAGGGAACTCGTTTAGGGCCACTATAGCTAAGATAAGTCTAGGAACCACTGTCTATTATATATGGCAACAAAAAAAATAATAGAATATTTATTAGAGGAACTATATCTAAAGAAAGGGTGTATGAAAACATTAAGAGACTTATCAGAGATAAATGAGTTAAGTTGAGTAATTACCCTTCCACTAGCCAAAACAGATCCCTTACTATTACTTGGGGCCTATTTTATAGTATTTTTAAAAGCCATGTGTCATTTATTTAGGGTGAGGCTAGGGGTTAGGCGCCTTGTGACCCTAGTGTTTGTCAAGGCAAAAATAAAGTTCCTTATTACTTGTTAGGTGATAAAATTCATGTGGCTGGTTTTGTAAGGAGTGATTCAAGAATGGAAAATAGAAGAGACTTTATATTAACATATGTGTTGTTTTGCAGGTTATACACCTTACCTTGGTAATTCTAAGGAATAAGTTTTTTTACTTACTATTTCATTTTTTCATTTATGTGGCTATTGGTATTGTGGCTCTTCATAGGTTCTATATCACAAGTAAGAAATTAATTGCATTGACTAGAAAGAGCAACATAAGAAGTAAAAGTCTAAGGCAAGGAATAAAAATTATATTGTGATTGTATGCCAAAATGATATTATTCATGGTGCTTCTCTATTTATAGATTTCTATCACTTCGAACCAATATAGTTACACATGCAGAAAGTCAAAGATCTACCATCAAACAACATTTTAGCTTTGTTTTGTGGGTTTGAAACCTAGAAATCTAGGTTTATTATTCACATATACTATTTTCGTGAATAGTAAATCTTGAGGAAAAAATCCAGGTTGGGCTAATTTTTTTCAAGGTTTGAGTGACTATTTGACTATCATTTCAGGGCAATTTTTGGAAGGGTTCAAGGCCAATTTTATCCTCTCCATATAGGTTACTTTATAAAGGCTTTTACACGGATACTAAATTGATTGATATTAGGTAGAATACAAAGCATAAAAATAAGCTGTGTGACTTAAGGGGCTGTTTCTTGGTTGTGTACTGCTTCAGTTCTTGGCTTCTTCTCCATGCTAATTTTATGTAGTGACCCCTGCCCCAGGCCTACTGTGCGCAGCTATTTAAAAAATATATATAAATATATAAATATATATAATAATAAAAAAGTACGCCTGTGACGGAGATCCCCACAAGGAAAAGAACATTAACTGCTGCTCAAAATACTTTAAAAATCTGTATACGGAAGCGTAAAACATCAATACGGTAATAAAATAAGTCATAATGGCTTTTCTGAAAATCTCAGGCTACTCATGTATAAAATCATGCAATCCATACAGTGTATACTACAATATAATACACACACATAAATACATGAGATACAAGTTATCAAGCATGCGAGCTGAAACACAAAACTAGCTATCGAGCCATGTCCCCAAAACCTCACAGCTGCATCGCCACATCTCAGTCCCCAACTCACTGACCTGCAAAAGAGAAAGGAAGGAAAAAAGGGTGAGTGACAAAATCACTCAGTAAGCATTTCCTATCTCTTACACAGACAGGTCATCGAGCAAAAGCTGATCCTAGATCAGACCTTGAGTTCTTTGCTTACTGTTTTCTTATCATCTTGTTATACTTGTTTTACAGTAGCTTATATCATTCTTTTCTTATCTCTTATTTCTTTACTTTCTTTAATCATTGAGTTCTCAGAGTTTTCATCTGTTTTATGCTTTGTACTTTGTTTTTATCTCATATGTTTCTCATGAATGCTGTACATGACGTAATATGTATGCTCTGATGTCATGTAAATGCTCATTTATCATAAAACTTACCCTTCAGGCTGATTTTCTGAAAACTTATTCTTTTTTGAAAACTCTTTCTGATAGAAGCTCTGATCCAAAGATCATCATATATATATATAGTATAACTAAAAACAGTATCAAAAGTACTGTATCTGAAAAATACCTCTGCTATGCTGGCCAGACTAATAAACACAAGGATTCGACACCTTAGCCGTGTGAGCTCAAACCTATGATAAAACTACTCGTGCACGACCATGTCCTCTCTAACGGACCATGGTTTCCCTCTCTAGTGGACGTGCAAACTCACAAGTGCCCCCTCATATCTACCCCTAACTGATGTCCGGAACATCATATATATATACTTTTAAAACATCTCTTGGATCTTTAGATCCCTTTTTGAAAATGTCTCATATGGCATGTCGTGCTCAATACTTGATAATCATGCATGATATGCTATTATATCTTATTATTCTTATATTTCTCATACTTAGAATTCACTTAGAGTTGCTTAGGGTAGCTTATCTTTGCTTTAATATTCTCTTTTCTGTCTTTCTTAAGCCACACGGATGTATGTGTATGGGTGCATGGGCGTGTGTCAAGGCACACGGGACTGTGAGCTTCTCATGTTCTTGGGCATGCTAGCTTCTGGAAAATTTATCAAACATTTATGAAAATTGGCTGACCACACAGGCGTATGGTACAAGTACACGGGCGTGCATAACTGAGCATACAAGCGTGTATCGTATTGCACGGTGTGTAACGCCTCAACACCATCTCGTGTCTTGCCTACATAGGCGTGCAAATTTGGGAATAGACGCATGGGTGTGTGTAACCGGGTATACGGGCGTGTGTTTGGATTTTCATACGTATACAGGCAACATGCAAGGTCGTGTCTCATGCAGATTTAAGGCCACACGGGCGTGTCCCCTCGTGTACACGGGTGTGCGCTCAACCCAGAATGTGCAGATACGTCTGAAAACCTAGAAAATCCAACTCAAACACATCCAAATCTCAACCATTCTTTAATCAAATATAAATACAACATATATACATGCCAATAATCATTCTCATCTCATTCAATCATTATAAAACATGCTTAAACTCATACCCAAGCAATAAATCATCATACATTGCATATTAAACTCATAAATCATCACTCAAAGCATCTCATCATCATCATATCATGTTGGGAAACATCCACATTACACAACAACCATCGAAGAAGCTTAAAATCAGAAAAGCTTATTGGAAACCTAAGTAAAAGAGGTAAAGAAATACTTACCTCTAGCCTTGACGTCTGGATCTCTCTCTCTAGCTGCTCTTGGTTCTCTAATCGGAATAAGGACTGCTGGTTGGACAAATTCTGGTCTAGGGTTTGATGGAAACGAAAAGAGGAAAAGCTGAAGGAAAAATTGAGAGAAAATACGAGAAAAGAAACATATATTGCGTATCTTACCTAACACACGGGCGTGTGTCCTAGACACACGGGTGTGTGCCCCTCAAAAATCTGAAATCTTTCTCTCTTCACGCCATACATGAAATATTCTTCCCGGAATATCCATGTATAAGCCACGAAAGGCTTCTAAAAGACTTTTCTACTTTTTAATCCTCTTGGAACCATTTCTTAACTGAAAATCTCTCTTTTACCCTTAATCTCATAGCCTAAAATGACAGTTCTACCCCTGAGCTATTACATTTTACAAGGGTTCTTGGAACCTATTTCTCTCTTTGTGAGATTAATTATGCTTTCTATAGGTGCAATAGGTTAGATGTCTTAATTCCAATGATCCTTTTGCCCATATTAATAGTACCTGGGGTGGTTGTTAAATTAGCAAATGCTGCTTATACATGTATACGTTTGGTCAAGATATGGCCAGCGGTTATGATGTTGTTCTTTAGCCAATTATGAAACAAGTTAGCAAGCTTTTAAGGTTTATATCCAAACAAAAACTCCAAAAGTAGTTATTTGTATAAGAAACTTGGCTTTTTTTTGGCAATTGTATAGATATCAACCATTGCATTGCCCTTTGTTAAGGTTCGTCTTTGGGCTCTCTTATGGTTGATCTTTGTGCTTAGAAAGGCTCGTAAGAAAGAGCCTTGGGGTTAATTTGGGGCTTGTTGCTTGGTTTGGTTGCTGACTAACTACAGTTAGCTAAGCTTAGGTTGTTTTATTTCTTCCTCAATTTAATTTTTAGTTTACTAAAAAAAATGTTCAAGTTTATTGAGCCTCAGGCTTGAACAAGTTTGAACAACCTTTGTTTAAGCCCAAACCTTAAAAATTAATAGACACAATTTTTTGTCCAAGCTTACCTAAAACTCAAATTCTATTCAACCTAAAACTAAATTTTTTGGGTTAAACACTCGAGCCATTGGTTTGCCTGACCCAATTGACAATTTGAATCCTACACTATCCCTTCAATATTTAGCTCTATTTGGATATCAAACCATGTTGAGTCCAAACATAATAACATTTATCCCTTTTATGTGTGTAACCTAAAATCCCTCTAATGAGTCGATCATATATGGCCTCACACCAAACCTTATCTGTCATTCTTCCACACCCATACCAAGAGTAAACTCTAATAAGCCATCATGGTCACTTGATCGTTGAAGTCGTCTACATTTATACTCAAAACTTATTAGCAAACGATTACCTATACAATTCAATCCTTCCATCATCTTATTATATCTCTTGAGGTTAAGACGTAGAAATAGAGTCTACCTTAAGTACTCATCGTAATCATAGACAGATGGTCATATCAATGACTAAATAACATTGGATTGAGCACTAATCGGTCCCACTGTGATCATAAATTTTTGTGATTAATGGATTCACCAACAAAGGCTTATCAGAGATGTATTCTTTCATTATCGAAAGTGACAAATCTTTTATTGAATCATCATAGTTTTTATGTATATTACAATAGCCAATCACCACTTTTATTATACCCCTATTATGATGACATGTTTGATGGCATCAAACTATACAGATTTTTGTACAAGGTAGTCTGACAATCCTTAAGTATAAGGATTAGATGTACCCCTATCTATTTAAGAGGATATATTTCATAGACAGTGGAGCAATCATCTATCTAGAATCCCTCTTGCAGGTTATGTCTAATGAACATAACTAAGAAATAATATGCACCCATATTTTACAAATTTGTAGCTTATAACTTTCAACATATGAAAACTATCGTCACCCTCAATGAAGTGGTTTAACACAATGATAATATTATCACCATTACTTATATCCTAGTTCATGATAATGTCAAGATTACATATCTTTTCTAAAATGGCTAGCTTTAGTAAGCTCATAGGGAAAACATGATCAATCTATTTAATTCTTGTTTTGATTATACTATTATAAGAACACTTGTCCTCAATTATTGCCCTTACAGATAAAGAGTGTCATTTAAAGTTTGTTTATCTATCATGTTATCAATGAATCGGTATTATCATGAGAATTGATTTTAAAGTACTAACCCTAATAGGTTTGACACTATGTATCCGATTTAACTTAAGGATGATACAATCTAATGACTAAAACAAGTTTTAGCAATGACTTCGACCAAATTTACCATCAATTCCTAGTTAGACCAAACGGATCAATCTAATCTAAACTTTAAAGCATTGGTACATACTTGTTTGTGTAACATTCTGTTTGAAAAAAAATCGTGAACCACTAAAAAAATGTAACTAAGAAAATAATAATTTCCACTTAAATGTGATTTAATTTTTAAATAATGAATTAAGTAACTCCAATAATCAAATATTGAATTAGATCAACTCCATAAGATTTATGGTTAACGCCAGAGATGCATGTATGTCTGAGAGCAGTTTTAAAACAGAAGGTCTGGCCTAGTGCATTTAGAATTATTGGGCCTGAAAGGCCCATTCATTTTAAAATACTTCTTTAGGAAACGAAATAGTTGACCGAGTCACAACTTCGCGTATCATAATTCTTCCGTCGGTTTAAATTCTCGGAATCCCGCTTTAGTCGGGTTGAAGTCATGGATAATTCGGTCGATTACCGCCGCCGTTCCCGTTACCGTTCCAGCTCCCGTTCTCTTTCTCGTTCCCGCTCTCGCTCGCGCTCGCGCTCATACTCGCCAAAATATCGTAGCCCTAGAAGGAGAAGGGGAAGTCCCGAAGGCAACTACCAGCAAACCCTAAACTCCTTGCCGAAACGATTTGGGAAGAGAAACCGCGATTATCCGAATGGATATAATTCGGTATCGGAATCTGATGAGGAATTGAAGGGGCTGAGCTACATGGAGTACCGATGGAAAAAGAGGCAGAAGATGCGTAAATCCATGAAACACTGTTTTTGGAATGCTACACCGAGTCCTCCAAGGAACGAGAACGATGATTTGGAGGATGAAAAGCCGGACGAGATTTCTGATAAATACGCAGGTGATGAAGAGAACGGGAAAACCGAATCTGGAAAATCGGAGAATTCTGAGCCTGAATCCGACGATTTACGGGCTAAGAAGGAGAGAAAGAATAAATCAGAGTCTGAGGAATCAGAGAGCAGCGAGTTTGATTCTGATTCCGTTCCTGAATCTGATGATTCAAGGTCTAGGAAGAAGAAGAGAAAGAGTAGGAGTTCGAGGCGTAAAAGCAGGAAGTATGGTGAGTCAGAAGATGATGATGATAGTGATTCTGAAGGTGAAGAGGATCGAAAGGGAAGGAAGAGACGAAATAGGTCACACAGGAGTAGTAGGAGAAGAAGAAGCATTAGAAGAAAGAGAAGTAGAAGAAAGAGTAAGTATAGTGATTCTGATGAGAGCGATATTGAGGAGAGCAAAACTGATGAATCTGATGCCAGTCGGTCATCAGATGATATTCTGGATAAATCAAAGAAGCCAAAGCTTTCTTCAAGCTCAAGGTCCAAACGGAGTACGAAAGAGCAAAAGTCTGAAACTCTGAGTGATGAGAATTTAGACAAGGAGATGGTGGATGAGGCCAAGCAGGCTGAAATCAATGCCGAAGTGCTTAAGTTTAAAGAAATGATTGAGTCTCAGAAGAAACCTGCTCTAGATAATGAACCAGTGGTGGGTCCGATGCCCTTGCCTAGAGCTGAAGGGCATATTAGTTATGGTGGTGCACTTAGGCCAGGAGAAGGTGATGCCATCGCTCAGTATGTGCAGCAAGGGAAGCGTATTCCACGAAGAGGTGAAGTTGGTCTATCTGCAGATGAAATTCAGAAGTTTGAGAGTCTTGGGTATGTGATGAGTGGTAGTAGGCACCAGAGGATGAATGCTATTCGTATAAGAAAGGAAAACCAGGTTTACAGTGCAGAGGACAAACGAGCATTGGCC
This sequence comes from Anacardium occidentale, assembly GCA_026122585.1. Taxonomy (NCBI): domain Eukaryota; kingdom Viridiplantae; phylum Streptophyta; class Magnoliopsida; order Sapindales; family Anacardiaceae; genus Anacardium; species Anacardium occidentale. The sequence continues at coordinate 45,732 of JAJEJH010000958.1, read as the reverse complement.
ATGTTTAACTATGAGGAGAAGGCAAAACGGGAGCATAAGGTTATGGCTGATTTGCAGCGGTTGGTGCAGCGTCACATTGGGCAGGATGTTGGTCCTACCCATGATCCTTTTGCTGCAAAAGATGGTGAAGAAACATGATATTCATGTATGCTCTATAGCTTCATTGTTGCTTTATTTTGTCAATAGCATGGATAATGTTATGATAATTGATGCAAATTTTATTATTAGATTAATGGGTTTGTCAACCTTCATTTCTCTTTTAATATGTATGGTGTGCACTTCTGTTGAATTTTTATGTAATATATGGCTAGGAGTTGGTGTGACAATTTTTATTTTTTTTTGAAAAGAAGATCTCTGATCTAAACCTTTTTGAATATATTTAGTCAGAAAATGCCAATTTGCCAAAAAATGTATAGCCACTTGCAGGGATGCTTTTCACTTAATAAAACTCTTTTACAGTTTATTCAGCCGTGAAATAAGAAATTGTGAAAAATGTATAGTGGGAGATGAAGCTCCTTTGTTTATCATTTAAGAAATGTAATTTTGAAGACTCAACTGGGACCTTTTTCATTGAGAGTGATCTGAAGGGTCTTATAGGTAAACCTATTGTTTTTCTTTTTCCATGGTTGGTTTATTTAAGTTAAACTTCTTTTGAATTGGGAAATAGGAAAAGTATGTTTGAATTGAAGTTGCTTAGCAGTGTAGAAGTAGTGGAGAATAGAACAGGTAAAATCTTTTCCAAATATTACTTAATAGTTCACCATATATGACAACTGTTGCCCATCCCAGGGGCTTGGCCTATTGGTAAAGGGCAGGGCTCATTCAAGGTGATCAGGGTTCAAATTGCTATGAATAACATTTAATTTCCTTGGTTTGTTGTTGTAGGTTTTGGTAGTCATAAGCCCCCAGGTTTATCCTGTCCGATCAGTTAAGGTTAATTGATTGGTATGGATAGAGGTTTTTGGGACATAAAAAAAAATGATAACTGTAGATCTTCATCAATGTAACTGTTTTATACACTTTATAGCAGAAATGCAATTCCAGTAACTGTAGATTATGTATTTGTTTGCTCATTGAATTTGGTGAGCTGGGGAAATCCACTGGTTTCTGGTTTGAATTTTGTACTGTGATACCGTGTTCCATGGGACAAGTTTATGTGGGCGAAGTGTTAGTCATTGGTTTAGTAATTTGTCATTGTTTTTCCTGATGGTATAGGTTCCTCTCCTCTGTTGAGTTTTTGTGTAATTTCCAGGGGTTTAATATATAGATTGTATCAGTATATTGATAATACAATAAGAAATTACAATTTCCAGGGGTGGAAATTGTAATTTCTTATTGTATTATCAATATACTGATACAATCTATATATAGTACAGTAAGAGGAAAAAATAAGAAAATAAAATTATACAATCTTAACTTTCCTAATCTAACATATTTTAACTTGATTCTCAACACTCCCCCTCAAGTTGGAGCATACAAATCATATGCACCAAGCTTGTTACAAATAAATTCAATGCGTGAACCTCTAAGTGATTTGGTCAGAATGTCTGTAAGTTGATTTGGAGCTAACATGACTAGTAGTTATACACCCAGATAAGATCTTTTCTCGAATGAAGTGACAACAATCTCTATATGTTTAGTCCTTTCATGAAATACTGGATTAGAAGCAATATGAAGCGTTGCCTGATTGTCACAAAGAAGCCTCATCTTTGATATTGTTGTAAACTTCAACTTATGAATCAATTGTTTTAACCAAACAAGCTCACATGTCGCTAATGCCATAGTGCGATATTCTGCTTCTGCATTGGACCTAGCAACCACATCTTGCTTTTTGCTTTTCCATGAAAATCAGATTGCCACCGATAAGAATATAGTATCTTGAAGTTGAACGCCTATCTGATGGGGACTCGACCCAATCTGCATCAGAGTATCCAATCACTTGAGTATGTCCCCTGTCTTCATTCAATAATCTTTTGCCTGGTGCTCCTTTGATATATCTTAGGATTCGAACAACTGCATCCCAATGCGAATCACATAGAGATTGTAGGAACTTACTAACTACACTGACAGAAAAAGAGATATCTGGTCGAGTGATAGTAAGATAGTTCAGTTTGCCTACTAACTTCCTATATCTATAATGTTCTGCAAGTGGCTCCCCCTGTCCTGGTACAAGTCTAGTATTAGGATCCATAGGAGAGTCAACAGGTTTACAATCTAACATCCCTGTCTTTTCCAAAATATCCAAAGCATACTTCCTTTGGGAGATAATTATACCAGAATCAGATTGAGCAACTTCTATCCCAATAAAGTATCTAAGTGGTCCCAAGTCTTTAGTTTGAAAATGGTCAAATAAATGTTGCTTTAACTGATGAATACCTTCTTGATCATCTCCCGTGATAACAATGTCATCAACATAGACAACCAAGTAAATACACTCTTCTTTTGATGTATGTCTGTAAAACATAGAATGATCTGACTCACATCGAGTGTAAGACACCTCAGAAGGGTATTACTGTTCACTGCTTAAATAAATATAATAATAAATAAATAAAGAAAATAAGGTCAATAATACCCAACCGAAATGCTTAACTGAACTGAAATATCACAGCGGAAGAACCTGATGTAAATGTATACATACATATATACATGCCCAAATAAAAATTGTATTATATAAAAATATTCGCAGAAAAACATATACGTGTGCATACAAAGAAAACTGAAACATAATGGATCCCAGACGGCAACCAACATCTCCTCCTCCCAGCCCCCAACAACCTACCTACAAGAGAAAGGAAAGTAGGGAGTGAGTGATAAAATCATTCAGTAAGCACTTCATATCCTCAGACCCTAAACTAACCCTTCTCGAAGGATTGCCACCTCAACACAAACAAAACAAGCTCAACTGACATCATACTCTGGCGTTCTCAACTTCACAGACCGGATACTACCTCATACCGGATCGTAAAGTACGTATATGAGTATACGTAAACAACCTAGAATGAAGAGTAATCCGAGCGAACGAACTCGACGCTCTAAACTTTCTTACTGATACTCCTCATCTCTACTGTTCTGATCTGCTACTGAAGTTCACGTGACATTACGTGGCTTTTCATATTCTAATGTTCTGCTGTTCGTGTCTTTTACACGTTATTTCATATTCTGTTCATTTACAGTTTCTTACTGTCTTATCATTCTCTGAATGATATGTAACTGTGTCATATAATCATGACATGATATGATAACATGCTGAAATCATAACTAGGCCTGGGCCTGTATACTGAAAATAGTTTTCTGAAAACTGTTCATGAAAATAGTTTTCTGAAAACTGTTTCATGAAAATAGTTTTCTGAAAACTGTTTCATGAAAATAGTTTTCTGAAAACTGCTGTTGGATCCTAGGATCCCATATCTGAAAATCATATAAAAGCTTTATCTGAAAGCTGTACTGAAAACTGAGTACCATGGGGTACCATGATATGCTGAAAACTGTGTTACGCAGACTGATGAATATAGGGATTCAGCACCCTGGCCATGTGAGTTTCCTCTGCAAACATGCGCCACAAACTGTATGGACCACGTGATGCCATCAGGCCTGGACCTGGAAACTGATCTGAACTGAGCGCCTCGCGCTATACTGCATCTGATCCTGGGATCAGGAAACCTAAATTGCTAGCTGGGCAACCCGACACATGCCAATACATAGGGCTAGTAATGAGCATATAGCTCCTGGTGTCACAGGTGCTGAAACTCACAAGTGCCCCCTACGTATTCACCCTTGAAATCTATATTTTTTCAACTGAAAACATGAATTCGGATCCTTGGATCCATTTCTGAAAACTCTGTATGGCATGTCATGCTATGCTGTATGTATGATGCATCATGTATTCTTATTTAAGCTCATTTTACTGTTTTCTATCACTTGGATAGGGTTTATTGTGCACATTTCTCATTTTAAGTTTAAATTCTGATTTCTGTCGGATGCACGGGCGTGCATGAACGTGCACGGGACCGTGAGCAAGTCGTGCATGTGGTCGTGCAAGGTTCTGAAATTTCAAGCAATATTTTCATTTTCTCTTGGTGCACGGGCTTGCATGAACTATGCACGGTCGTGACCCTTCAAATTAGGTCATGCACGGGCACGTAAAAACGGTCGTGATCGTGCAGATAACGTAGTAAGCACAGGCGTACGCCTCGGGTGCACGGGCGTGCGTCCTGCTCTGCGACTCCATGACCGTTTGGAATCAACTCGATTCCGGCCAAAATCACAATCCAAATGCAAAATAAGCATATATCACATGCACAACACTTCATATAAGCATAATAACACTTCCGACAACCTCAAACCTCAAGCATATCATCCAACCCATGGCATAAACATATATAAACATACTTTCTCACACATAACATGTGAATAAGCATCAATCATCATCATAATCATCTCAAATCATCATCAGCACACAAGAGGAACATCATAAGCATGCTAGAAACAAATCTCATGTCTCAAACAAGCATCAAACATACTGAAAACACAAGGGAAAGAGGAAGGAAGCACCTACCTCTTGACATGCTTTCTCTCACAAAAAGAACACAAGATCAAGCTGGATTGAAAACTCCTGGAAGCTGCTCTCCACTTCTAGGGTTGAAGTTCTCTGAAATTGAAAGGAAACTTTGGGTGAAAATGAGTTTGGAAACGAATAAGCGTGACTTAAAACCAAGACAGTTGGAAAAATGCGCATGCACGGGTGTGCACCTCTCATGCACGGTCGTGCATCCCAGGAAAATTACAAAAATGCCATTTTCCCGCGCTCGCATGCAAATCCTTCTAATCGAATCCATGCACAAGCCCCCAAACTCAACAAAAATCCCTCAAATCACCCCAAAACTTCTCACAACCCTAGAAAACTCAGAAATCTCAATCTGACCCCAAACCTGGAATGTTACAATCTCTCTCTCTTATAAGAATTCCGTCCTCAGAATACCTAAAAAGCTCGGGATATCGATTCCTGATCTCAGATTCCAATTCCCACGTGGACTCTTCCACACTCTGATTCCTCCACAAAACTCTGACCAAAGGAATCTCTTTATTTCTCAGCACTTTAATCCTCCTGTCTAAGATCTGAACTGGCATCTCTTGATAACTCAAATCTTCTGTCAATTCCAACTCTGGAAGCTCTAGCATATGAGAAGGATCTCTGATGTACTTCCTCAGCTGAGACACATAGAAAACATCGTGGAATATGTTCATACTGACCGGTAACGCTAGCCTGTACGCAACTGGGCCAACTCTCTCCAGAATCTCATAAGGTCCAACGAACCTTGGGGCCAACTTGCCTTTCTTGCCAAATCTCAACACATGACGGTAAGGAGTAACCTTCAGGAATTCATAATCCCCGACCTCAAATTCTAACTCTTTACGTCTCACATCTGCGTAACTCTTTTGGCGATCCTAGGCCTGTTTCATACGCTGCCTGATTACTCTGATCTGCTCGATCATCTGCTGAGTCATCTCCGGACCCACTGCTGCTGATACTGAGTCTCTCTCCCCAATCTCATCCCAATGCAAGGGAGACCTGTACTTTCTACCATAAAGTACCTCGAATGGAGCCATCTGAATAGTTGACTGGTAACTATTGTTATACGCGAACTTCATCAATGGCAACAAATCAATCCAACTCGTCTGGAAGTCTAAGCAACACGCTTTGAGCATATATTCCAGAATCTGATTCACCCTCTCTGTCTGACCATCTGACTGAGGATGATAAGCTGAACTGAAGTGCAAACGAGTCCCAAGTGCTTTCTGCAAACTCTTCTAGAAAGCTGACAAGAATCTGGAGTCTGAATCTGACACAATCACTCTGGGAACTCCGTGCAGTCTCACTATCTCCCTGACATATAGTCGACCAAACTGATCAGTCGACATGCCATCTTTAACTGGCAGAAAATAGGCTGATTTACTTAGTTTGTCCATTATGACCCAAATACCAGTATACCTCTCTTTGACTCTGGGTAATCCGGATATAAAGTCCATGGAAATGCTCTCCCATTTCCACTCAGGCACATTCAAAGGCTGTAATAACCCTGATGGTCTCTGATGCTCAGCCTTAACCTACTGACACACCAGACATCTGGCCACAAAATTTGCTATATCTCTCTTCATTCCTGACCATCAGAAGTTTCTTTTCAGATCCTGGTACATCTTGGTACTGCTCGGATGCGTTGAATACGTTGAACTGTGGGCTTCTGACAATATTCTCTACCTCAAATCTGAGTCTGTCGGAACACACACTCGGCTCCTGAATCTCAGAATCTCATCTTTGATCTCAAAATCTGGCACTGAGCCCTCTGATACTCTCTATACCATCATCTGTACCCACTGATCTGATCTTTGTGCCTCTCTGATCTCATCTGACAAAGTAGACACAATCTAAAGCCTCGAAAACCCAGCTGAAACAATCTCTATCTACTCTCTGATAACCTCACTCTGAAGCTCACTCTGAACAGATAAACTGGACAAGGCAACCTTCCTGCTCAGGGCATCTGCAACAACATTTGCTCTGTCCGGGTGGTATCTAATCTCACAGTCGTAGTCATTGACTAATTCCAACCATCGTCGCTGTCTCATATTCAACTTTTTCTGTGTGAAGAAGTATTTCAGGCTTTTGTGATATGAGAAAATGTAGCACCACACTCCATACAAGTAGTGCCTCCAAATCTTCAAAGCAAAGACAACTACTGCAAGCTCTAAATCATGAGTAGGGTATCTCATCTGATGATCCTTTAATTGCCTGGAAGCATAGGCAATTACCTTACCAGCTTGCATCAACACTGCATCTATCCCCTGGTGAGAAGCATCGGTGTAGATCTCATAATCTAGCCCTTCCTGAGGCAAAGCCAACACCGGCGCACTGGTCAATCTCTGCTTTAACTCTTGGAATCTGGCCTCACACAAATCCGACCAAGCAAACGAATTCTCTTTCCTGGTCAAAGCTGTCAAAGGTCTTGCCAAGCTGGAAAACCGCTGAATGAACCGTCTGTAGTAACTTGCCAATCCCAAGAAGCTACGGACCTCCTTAACTGTACTCGGCCTCGGCCAACTCAAAATAATCTCAACCTTAGCCTGATCAACTGACAAACCCTCAACTGATATCACATGTCCCAGAAATACCACACTGTCAAGCCAAAATTCACACTTGTTGAATTTGACATACAACTGCCTATCTCTCAATCTCTGCAGCACGAATCTGAGATGATCCACATGCTCCTCTACACTCTTCGAATAAACCAGAATGTCATCGATAAACACAACAACGAATCTATCGAGACAATCATGGAATACTCGGTTCATCAAATCCATGAACATCGCTGGAGCATTCGTAAACCCAAATGGCATCACTACAAACTCATAGTGGCCATATCTAGTCCTGAAGGCAGTCTTTGGTACATCTCTGTCAGCAACTCTGACCTGGTGGTATCATGACCTCAGATCAATCTTCGAAAAGACTGATGCCCCACTGAGCTGATCAAACAAATCATCAATCATGGGCAAGGGGTACTTGTTCTTCACTGTGGCCTTATTCAACTCTCTGTAATCGATGCACATCCTCATCGACACGTCTTTCTTCTTAACAAATAAGATGGGAGCACCCCATGGTGAACAACTCGGTCGGATAAATCTCTTCTCTATCAGCTCTTGCAACTGTTTTTTCAATTCTTGAAGTTCTGCGGGAGCCATTCTATAAGGAGCTTTCGAAATCGGAGCTGTCCCTGGGAGTAACTCAATACTGAACTCAAGCTCTCTCTCTGGTGGTAACCCCGGTAACTCCTCTGGAAACACATCGGAAAACTCACAGACGACTGCCATCTGCTCGACACTGGGCCCACTCACATCTCTGCATACTACATTAGCTAAGTAGCCAATACAGCCCTTACTTAGCATCCTCCTGGCCTGAACACACGAGATCAACATGGTCTCCACTCTACCCTCACCAAAAACAAACTGATCAAGGCCTAAGTGAAGTCTAACCTTTTTCTTCTGACAATCGATCTCCGCCCCATACCTCGCCAGGAAATCCATACCTAAGATCATGTCAAAATCACTCAACTCCAACATGATCAGATCTATCATCAAAGATCTACCTATGATCACTATCTCTTAATCAAACAACAACTGGTCACTATACATCACACCCCCATCTGGCATCTCTATGCACACAACACTCTCAGCCACACTAGGGGTCAATTCTAATCTCTCAACTACCCCTCTAGAAATGAAGCTATGAGTGGCACCACAGTCAATCAAAACAAACAAGGGAGTGTCAAAGAAGAACAACTGACCAGTAACCGCATGTGGAGTAGCCTCTGCCTGCTCCTGCCCCATGGCATACACTCTGGCTCGACCTCGACCTCGACCTCCACCTGAAGTCCGTGCACCTCTTCCTGGTGCACTAGCTCCGCCACTACGACGACGATCAGCTCCTCTAGCTGAACCGCCTCCGCCTCTGAAGAAGCCTCCTCTGTCTCTACCAGAACCAGGTCTATTGGAACCTGTACCACCTGTTCCACCTGATCCACCTCTAGCTGGACACTCAGTTATCCTATGCCCCGACTGACGACATCCGAAGCATACTGGCTGACCGATCAGACACTCTCTACTGTGCCTCCTGCCACACCTAGGACAAACTAGTGGCTGACCTCCAGTCCTCTGTCTCTGAGTACTCTTGCCTGATTTTCTCTGCTGCATAGGCCTCTTGCCTCTATCTTTGTCACTGCCTCTCTCAGGCTGAACTGAATACATACTCATCCGCTGCAGGCACATCTCGGATCTGGTCGCTCTCTCCAAAGCATCACTGAATCTTTGCGGGGGATGATCTCCAGTCAACACATCTCTGGCAATAGCTGGATGCAGACCATGAATAAATTTCTGAACTCTGCCAGCCTCTGTACTCGTTAAACTCGGACCAAATCTAGCCAAAACATTGAACCAAATCGCATACTCCCTGACTGAACTCGAGCCCTGCTGCAACTCAATGAACTCTTGAGCTCTGACATACATAGTCCCTAGGCTCCTGAATTCACTCTCAAACATCGCCCTGAACTCTTCCCAAGACAAAGCTTTCTCATCAACTGTAGTCCTCGCGAGATTCCACCAAGACCTCGCGTCACCTCTGAACATGAAGACTGCATATTTGACTCTCTCCCGATCAGACATGGTGAATAGGCCGGTCATACTCTCAACCGCCTCTATCCACTCTTCTGCTGCTACCGGATCTCTACTGCCCATGAACTTGGGAGCCTGGTAAATACCGGGTAAACTGTAGATGGGATGAACTCTCTCTAAACCACTGGTGCTCACTGTATCAGACCCAGAACTCTGTCCCTGATACTGTTGATACTGACCCATATCTGGCCACTGACCACCCATCTGCTCAGGATAATCCTGCCTCTGAAACTCAGACTGTCTTCTTCTTGGTCTCTGATAGGCATCCTCTCTATCATACCTCTACTCATCGCCTCTGACTGGCTACTGAGGCCTTTCTCTCATCATTTCTCTGAAGATCTGTCTGACACCCTCTGCCCCAAGGGCACCACGGGCGGCCTGCGATCCCCTCCTACCACTTCCACTTCCACTTCCACTAGACTGCCCAACTGAGGCACTTTCCTCATCCTCGGAAGATCTAGGAACACAGGCTCTCCTATCTCTCCTATCTGAAGAATCACAGAACATTATGGTCAACAAAACCAAACGGATACTACTATACTTACACTGAGAGGAAGACGAGCTCTGGTTGTTGGGATACGCTGAAATACACACATATGCATCTTGAAAACAATGCAATTCACACACATGCACACAGTTTCCGCTTTGATATCGCTATGATACCAAAAATGTAAGACATCTCAGAAGAGTATTACTGTTCACTGCTTAAATAAATATAATAATAAATAAATAAAGAAAATAAGGTCAATAATACCCAACCGAAATGCTTAACTGAACTGAAATATCACAGCGGAAGAACCTGATGTAAATGTATACATACATATATACATGCCCAAATAAAAACTGTATTATATCAAAATATTCGCGGAAAAACATATACGTGTGCATACAAAGAAAACTGAAACATAATGGATCCCAGACGACAGCCAACATCTCCTCTTCCCAGCCCCCAACAACCTACTTGCAAGAGAAAGGAAAGTAGGGAGTGAGTGATTAAATCACTCAGTAAGCACTTCATATCCTCAGACCCTAAACTAACCCTTCTCGAAGGATTGCCACCTCAACACAAACAGAACAAGCTCAACTGACATCATACTCATTCTCAACTTCACAGACCGGATACTACCTCATACCGGGCCGTAAAGTACGAATATGAGTACACGTAAACAACCTAGAGTGAAGAGTAATCTGAGCGAACGAACTCGACTCTTTAAACTCTCTTACTGATACTCCTCATCTCTATTGTTCTGATCTGCTACTGAAGTTCACGTGACATTACGTGGCTTTTCATATTCTGATGTTCTGTTGTTCATGTCTTTTACACGTTATTTCATATTCTGTTCATTTACAGTTTCTTACTGTCTTATCATTCTCTAAATGATATGCAACTGTGTCATATAATCATGACATGATATGATAACATGTTGAAATCATAACTAGGCCTGGGCCTGTATACTGAAAATAGTTTTTTGAAAACTGTTCATGAAAACTATTGTTGGATCTTAGGATCCCATATCTGAAAATCATATAAAAGCTTTATCTGAAAGCTGTACTGAAAACTGAGTACCCTGGGGTACCATGATATGTTGAAAATTGTGCTGCGCAGACTGATGAATACAGGGATTCGGTACCCTGGCCATGTGAGTTTTCTCTGCAAACACGCGCCACAAACTGTATGGACCACGTGATGCCATCAGACTTGGGCCTGGAAACTGATCTGAACTGAGTGTCTCGCGCTATACTGTATCTGATCCTGGGATCAGGAAACCTAAACTGCTAGCTGGGCAACCCGGCACATGCCAATACATAGGGCTAGTAATGAGCATATAGCTCTGGGTGTCACGGGTGCTGAAACTCATAAGTGCCCTTTACATATTCACCCCTGAAATCTATGTTTTTTCAACTAAAAACATGAATTCGGATCCTTGGATCCATTTCTGAAAACTCTGTATGGCATGTCATTCTATGTTGTATGTATGATGCATCATGTATTCTTATTTGAGCTCATTTTACTGTTTTCTATCACTTGGATAGGGTTTACTGTGCACATTTCTTATTTTAAGTTTAAATTTCGATTTCTGCCTTACGCACGGGCGTGCGTTTCGTGTGCACGGACGTGCATGAACGTGCACAGGACCGTGAGCAAGTCGTGCATGTGATCGTGCAAGATTCTGGAATTTCAAGTAATATTCTTATTTTCTTTTGGTGCACGGGCGTGCATGAACTATGCACGGTCGTGACCCTTCAAATTAGGTCATGCACGGACACGTAAACACGGTCGTAACCATGCAGATAACGCAGTAAGCACGGGCGTGCGCCTCGGGTGCACGGGCGTGCGTCCTACTCTGCACCTCCATGACTGCCTGGAATCAACTCGATTCTGACCAAAATCACAATCCAAATGCAAAATAAGCATATATCACATGCACAACATTTAATATAAGCATAATAACACTTCCGGCAACCTCAAATCTCAAGCATATCATCCAACCCATGGCATAAACATATATAAACATATTTTCTCACACATAATATGCGAATAAGCATCAATCATCATCATAATCATCTCAAATCATCATCAGCACACAAGAGGAACATCATAAGCATGCTGGAAACAAATCTCATGCCTCAAACAAGCATCAAACATACTGAAAACACAAGGGAAAGAGGAAGGAAGCACCTACCTCTTGACATGCTTTCTCTCACAAAAAGAACACAAGATCAAGTTGGATTGGAAGCTCTTGGAAGCTACTCTTCATTTCTAGGGTTGAAGTTCTCTGAAATTGAAAGGAAACTTTGGGTGAAAATAAGTTTGGAAACTGATAAGCGTGACTTAAAACCAAGACAGTTGGAAAAATGCGCATGCACGGGCGTGCACCTCTTATGCACGGTCGTGCATCTCGGGAAAATTACAAAAATGCCATTTTCCCTCGCTCGCATGTAAATCCTCCTAATCGGATCCATGTACAAGCCCCCAAACTCAACAAAAACCCCTCAAATCACCCCAAAACTTCTCACAACCCTAGAAAACTCAGAAATCTCAATCTGATCCCAAACTTGGGATGTTACATCGAGTCATACCAAAGCCTAAATAACTTTGCTAAACCGTCCAAATCAGGCACGCGGAGATTGCTTAAGACCATACAGTGAACGACGAAGTTACAAACCAAATCAGACTCCCCTTGAGTAACAAATCCAGGAGGTTGCTCCATATAAATCTCCTCTTGAAGTTCACCATGAAGAAATGCATTTTTAATATCCAATTGAAGCAGGGGCCTGTTGGACCCGCCGCCACGAGTACCCCTACTATTGAATGATACTGTTCTTTTATTTAATAAATTAGAAATTGGGTATCCGCGACGGGAATCCTATGAAAATAAAATCCTACTGCTGTTACTTTACAAGCTGTATACAAGCGGAAGCTGAAATAATCTGAAACTGAAATGTACAATGGGCCCAAGTTGGCCCTTTACATAAAATTACAAATGTTCTGTACACTGTTCTTTACATAGTTCTGAATACAGAATACATTTACAAGACCCAATAGCTCCTAAACTGAAATAAAATACATACTGAAAACTGTGTGTGGGTCCCCTCTCGCAAGTCTCAATCCACCCGCTCCTCACCAGCGGCAAACTGACCTGAAAAGGAAGGAAGAAGGAAGGGAATGAGTGATAAAGATCACCCAGTAAGCATTCCTTACTTTCCTCGCCCAGGCAAGCAACAAATAAGCAAACACACACTTGGCCTCGGCCTTATCCATACATCTAATCGCTTGTTGGCGCTGAAACTGATTAACTGATTATTTTGTTATTTGATTACTGAGCTGATTACTGGTTATCGTTATTAATTAGTCATGCCATGATGTGGATGTCATGTCATGCTGAACTGGAACTGAGAATGTCGGATGATGCATGCATCTGAATAATCTATATGTGAATGTGTATGTATCCGATGGTACCTGCTATGCTGATCAAGCTGATGAACACAGGGATTCGACATCCTAGCCAAATGGGTTGAACATTCTAGCTACTGGCTAGAAAGCTGAAACTGAAATACTGTTAAGCCGTTTGACTGGTATCAGAAAGTTGGGTCCTACAAATGCCCCATCGAGTCCACCCTAAACTGTAACCCGTACCTCAGGTTTTGAATGTTGAAAACTACTGAATTCAGATGCCTTGATCCTTCTTCAGACTACATGTCATGCTGTGGTATGCACATGCATCATTATTATCTAATTGAGCTTTGATATGATGCTGATTAGCCTTTAAATTAAGTTTCCTATAGTTAATTAACCATTTTCTGAAATTTCTGGAAATTCTGGCGGATGCACGGGCGTGTGGGCCAAGCACACGAGCGTGCAGGAGACACACGACCGTGCATGGCAAAGGCACACGGGCGTGTGCCCAAGCACACGGGACTGTGCACCAACCGTGCAGCTGGTCGTGCTCTCTTCTGGAAATCTGGGCTGAAATTCAAAGAAAAAGTTGGTACACGGTCGTGTCCCTCAGGACACACGGTCATGTGTCTACACTCCTGGCCGTGTGCACCTCGTGCACACTGGCGTGCCCTTACAGAAACCAAGGCACACGGGCGTGTATCTGCGGGCACACAGGCGTGTGTCCGGTTCTGTAACATGAGCACCTCTTTGGTGGATGCAGAAGGCCAACCAAAACACATCCAATCCTCAACCAAACTCAAATTAACTTCTAACATGCATTATTGGCACTTTAATATACATATAGCATGCATCAATTTCATCATTCATCAATCTCTACTAAATCCACCATGAAAATATCACAATTCTCTCACTAACACACACATAAGCAAAACAAACATGCATTCTGGGTGGAAATCATCATACATTCATCATCTCATCATCATATATCAGCATACAAACATGACATAGCAAGCTGGAAACGAGAACGCCGTTTCCCACATCATCAAACAAGCGGGGAAAGCAAGGAGAGAGTAAGAAACACTTACCTCTCGCCATGGCTGCTGGAAACTATCTCCCAAGCTAATCTCTGGTCTCTCTAGCTAGATTGGGAGTCGCTGGAAGCTAGAAATCTGCGCTAGGGCTGGGAGCTGTTGAAATAGAAAGAAAACTCAAGCTGAAAATGGGAAAATGCTGGGTGAGAAATCTAATAAATCTCCCGTCTCTCTTCTTTCTACCCACTTGCACGGCCGTGTAGGGAAAGGTGACGGGAGTGCACCAGGGAAAATGAACATAATTCATTTCCTGCGCTTTGCATGATTGAAACCTCCCTAAAGGAATCATACGAAGGCCTCACAACTCTAGAAAACTTACTAACTCATCCCTGAACTCTTCTAGACTCCCAATCTATTCCTGAATTCTATTTCTAACCCTAAAACTCTACCCCTAAGGACTTTTCTAAAAAACTGGGATGTTACATTCCTCCCCCTTTACAAAAATTCTGATCCCGAAATTTATCTGGCTAACTCTGGGAACCTATCCCCTGATCTCAAACCCTACCTCTCAAGTGGTTTCTTCCACAATTCTGCTGAATTCTCATCTGATCATCTCGAAGTTTGCTACTAACCTCACAATCTTCCTTGCTCTCTGAAGACAATCTCAAGGTCTCTTCTGAAACTATCCTTTTGACCTTGTCTCTCTCACTGCTGATCTTGCATTAAGGCTTTACTTCTTATTCCTGTGGCTTCCGCAATGCACTCTGATTCACTTGCCTTGAACTCTATTTCTCTTTCACTGTTGCAATCTTGCTGTAGCCATATACTCCAAGCACCAAGCAAATCTTCTTTGCTTTTATCTTAAAAGCTCTCTCATCATTCCTTATTATGTCATCCTCTGTCTCTGAAGCACAGGTACCACTATCTGTCATCGGTTATGCTGGGGATGACTGAAAATGCTCTACTATTCTCAATATGTATCTCTGAACTCTGGTAACTCACTTCATAACCCTCATCTGACATCTCTACTATGATACTCCTACTGGCCACACTAGGGTCAACCCCTACTCTCTCCACTACACTCCAAACTATAAAACTGTGTGTGTGGCCCCACAATCAACAAAAACAAATAAAGGAGTATTAAGATAAAGTCACTGACCAGTCGTTGCATAGGGTACTATCTCTGTCTGCTCCTGGTGGACAACATAAACTCTAGCTTTGCCGTCACCACCTCCTGAAGTACTAGCACCTCCTCTAGGTGCTCTACCACCAGCTTGGGGAATGTCTGCTCCACCTCGCTCTGCAACCTCTGGGTGGATCTCTTTTGCCTCTGAACTGACTGACACCACCTCTATTGGGCCCAACACCAACTCCCCCTCTGGCTGGGCACTCCGCCATCTTGTGCCCTGGCTGACGACACATGTAGCATACTATCTGATCGGTAAGACACTCTCCTGAATGATGCTTGCCACATCTGGGACACTGTGACTGGGGTACAAATCTCTGTCTCTGAAAGTCTCTGGCTACTCTCTCGACTGACATAGATCTCTTGCCTCTATCTCCATCCTTTGTCCTCTGCTCTCTGTCAACCCCTCTGGTCATAGCATCCATCCTCTGAAGACCGACCTCGGATCTGAGCGCTCTCCCCAAAACATCACTGAACCGCTGGGGAGGATATGCTTCAGTCATAACATCCTTGGCTATTGTAGGGTGCAAGCCATTGATGAACTTCTGAACTCGACCCATCTCTGTCCCCGCCAAACTAGGGACGAACCTCGCCAAAACATTAAACTTGGTAGCGTACTCCTTAACTGAGCTGGACCCTTGAGTCAACTCAATAAACTCCTGGGCTTTGGCGTAGAGCATCTTCGTGCTCCAGTACTCTACATCGAACAGCTGCCTGAACTCAGCCCATATCAACTGCTTCTCATTGATGGAGGCCTTGGCTAGACCCCACTAAACCTTGGCGTCACCTCTCAACAATAACACCGCATATCGAACCTTCTCTCTCTCTGATAGAGTGAAAAGCCCCATTACACTCTCTACTGACTCTACACATTCTTCTGTCACTGTTGGATCCCTAGATCCACTGAATTTCAAAGGCTGGAACGACCCTAGCAGATGGTAGATCTGATGTAGTCTCTTTGAGGAACTTGTACCAGCTATCTCGTTACTCATACCCTGACTATACTCTGTAAACCTATCTGGAGACTGATATCTTTCTCTGACTGATTGAGGCTGAGGCTGAGGTTGAGACTGAGACTACCTTCTTCTTGAAGTCTGATAAGCTTCATACTGGGGAGGAGTAACTCTGATGGGTTCTGAAATATTACCCATGCCAACCTGTTGTAAACTCTCTCTGACTACATCCCCAATCATTTCTCTTAATTCTGCTAGCGTCATAGACACATGGGAGGAGCTCTGAGATTGTCGCCTATCACTAACACTCATAGGACGGATAGGAGGGCTACTACTGATCTCATCTACATATCTAGGGGTATACTCTTCTTTATCTAAAGCATCACAAGCAAACGGGGTTAGAAACTCAAATCACAACAAATCTAGAAAACATTACCTGACTGGTGCTATGAGGAGGGTCTGGACAATAGCTGCGAAGGAGAGAAAACAAACACCACACACTTACAACTCAAATATCTACTAAAAATGGCACAGAGAAACACTCTGATACTAAAAATGTAGGACCCGTCGCTACGAGTACCTCTGCTGTTGAATAATACTATTCTTTTATTTAATAAACTAGAAATTGGATACCCGCGACGGGAATCCTATGAAAATAAAATCCTACTGCTGCTACTGTACAAGCTGTATACAATCAGAAGCTGAAATAATCTGAAACTGAAATGTACAATGGGCCCAAGCTGGCCTTTTACATAAAATTACAAATGTTCTGTATACTGTTCTTTACATAATTCTGAATACAGAATACATTTACAAGATCCAACAGGTCCTAAACTGAAATAAAATACATGCTGAAAATTGTGTGTGGGGTCCCCTCTCGCAAGCCTCAATCCACCCGCTCCTCACCAGCGGTAAACTGACCTGAAAAGGAAGGAAGAAGGAAGTGAATGAGTGATAAAGATCACCCAGTAAGCATTCCTTACTTTCCTCGCCCAAGCAAGCAACAAACAAGCAAACACACACTTAGCCTCGGCCCTATCCATACATCTAATCGCTTGCTGGCGCTGAAACTGATTAACTGATTATTCTGTTATCTGATTACTGAGCTGATTACTGGTTATCGTTATTAATTAGTCATGCCATGATGTGGATGTCATGTCATGTCATGTCATGTCATGCTGAACTGGAACTGAGAATGTCGGATGATGCATGCATCTGAATAATCTATATGTGAATGTGTATGTACCCGATGGTACCTGCTTTGCTGATCAGGCTGATGAACACAGAGATTCAGCATCCTAGCCAAGTAGGCTGAACATTCTAGCTACTAGCTAGAAAGCTGATACTAAAATGCTGCTGAGCTGCCTGACTGGTGTCAGAAAGTTGGGTCCCACAGATGCCCCCTCTAGTTCACCCTAAACTGTAACCCGTACCTTAGGTTCTGAATGTTGAAAATTGTTGAATTCAGATCCCTTGATCCTTCTTTAGGCTACATGTCATGTTGTGGTATGCTCATGCATCATTATTTTCTGATTGAGCTTTGATATGATGCTGATTAGCCTTTAAATTAAGTTTCCCATACTTAATTAACCATTTTCTGAAATTTTTGAAAATTCTGGCGGATGCACGGGCGTGTGGGCCAAGCACACGGGTGTGCCCCCAGGCACACGAGACCGTGCGCCAACTGTGCAGTTGGTCGTGCTCTCCTTTGGAAATCTGGGCTGAAATTCAAAGAAAAAGCTGGCACACGGTCGTGTGTCTGCACTCCTGGTCGTGTGCACCTCGTGCACACGGGCGTGCCCTTGCAGAAACCAGGGCACACGGGCATATGTCCGATTCTGTAACACGAGCACTCTCCTTGGTGGATGCAGAAGGCCAACCAAAACACATCCAATCCTCAACCAAACTCAAATTAACTTCTAACATGCATTATTGGCATTTCAATATACATATAACATGCATCAATTTCATCATTCATCAATCTCTACTGAATCCACCATGAAAATATCACATTTCTCTTACTAACACACACACAAGCAAAGCAAGCATGCATTCTGGGTGGAAATCATCATACATTCATCATTTCATCATCATATATCAGCATACAAACATGACATAGCAAGCTGGAAACGAGAACGCTGTTTCCCACATCATCAAACAAGCTGGGAAAGCAAGGAGAGAGTAAGAAACACTTACCTCTCGCCATGGCTGCTGGAAACTATCTCCCAAGCTAATCTCTGGTCTCTCTAGCTAGATTGGGAGCCACTGGAAGCTGGAAATCTGCGCTAGGGTTGGGAGCTGTTGAAATGGAAAGAAAACTCAAGCTGAAAATTGGAAAATGCTGGGTGAGAAATCTAATAAATCTCCCGTCTCTCTTCTTTCTACCTACCTGCACGGGCGTGCAGGGAAAGGTGCACGGGAGTGCACCAGGGAAAATGATCATAATTCATTTCCCGCGCTTCGCATGATTGAAATCTCCCTAAAGGAATCATACGAAGGCCTCACAGCTCTGGAAAACTTACTTACTCGCCCCTGAACTCTTCTAGACTTCCAATCTTTTCCTGAATTCTATTTCTAACCCCAAAACTCTATCCCTAAGGGCTTTTCTAAAAAACTGGGATGTTACAGGGCCAATGTCGGATAGCAGTCATAGATAAAAATAACCGAATGAAAGACATTTTGGCCACCAGAGAAAACGTGTCACCATAGTCCAAACCATAAACCTGTGTATAACCTTTAGCAACTAGTCGTGCCTTAAGACGATCAACTTTACCATCAGGACCAGTCTTAACTGTATAAACCCACCGACAGCCAACAGTGGAATGACCCGGGGGTAATTGAACCAACTCCCAAGTATCATTATTATGCAAGGTCGTCATCTCATCTAACATTGCCTGTCGCCAACCTGGACTAGAGAGAGCCTCACTAACAGATTTAGGAACTGAAATGGAGGATAAAGAAGAGACAAATGCATAATATGGTAAGGACAAACGATGATAACTAAAAAAATTATAAATAGGATTAGGATTATGAGAATACCTTACAGCTTTACGAATAGCAATGGGAAACTGATCAGCAGAAGGTAGGGCCGTGACCGGTGAAGACTCAATGGTAGAAGGTGAGTTAGAAGGATCCGTCAAATCAGGAGTAATAGTAGTACCTGCAGGAGAGGAAGATTGTGAATAATCAGAGACCTGTAAAGGTTCAGAAGTATTTGGTGAAGGCTCTGAAAGAGGTCTCGACTCAATAGGTAGTTCAAGAAGAGGAGTGTAGGTAGGCAACAGAAGTATATCAGTGATAGGAGATTGAGAGTTAGAAGAGGAAAAATAAAGGGACGACTCGAAAAAGGTAACATCAGCAAAAATAAAACATTGACAAGTTATAGGAGAATAACACTTATAACCCTTCTGGAGACGAGAATAACCAAGGAAAATACACTTGATAGAATGTGCAGACAATTTGTCATTACCTGGAGAAAGGTTATGGACAAAACAGGTGCAACCGAAGACACGAGGAGGAAGAGAATACAACGGACGAGTGGGGAACAAAATGGAATGAGGAATCTCATTTTGTAACACTCATGAGGGCATCCTATTAATTAAATAACATGCAGTAAGGACTGCATCAGCCCAGAAATGAAATGGAGCATGTGAATGTAATAGTAATATGCGAGCAGTTTCAATAAGATGCCTATTTTTGCGCTCAGCAACCCCATTTTGTTGTGGGGTGTAAGCACAAGAAGATTGATGAAGAATGCCTTGAGAAGACATAAAGGTTGTGAAAGGAGTTGAAAAATATTCACGGGCATTATCACTGTGTAATGTACGAATCGAGGTATTAAATTGTGTTTTGACCTCAGCACAAAATGATTTAAAGATAGAAAATAATTCAGAACGATGTTTCATTAGAAACACTCATGTGCACCGTGAATAATCGTCTATAAATGTCACAATATATTGAAAATTTAAAATAGATTTGACTCGACAAGGACCCCACACATCAGAATGTACTAACTCAAATGGAGATGAGGCCCGATTATTGACACGCCTTGGGAAAGAATGACGAGATTGTTTTCCAAGTTGACATGACTCACACTCAAAATGAGATAAACTGGATAAACTAAGGACCATCTTCTGAAGCTTACACAAACTAGGATGCCCCAAACGATTGTGGAGAAGATTTGGAGATTCAGTAACTGTGCAGACAATAGAAGATAAAGGCAAATAGAGTTTGTAAAGTCCTTGTGACTCACGTCCTTCGCCAATCGTCGTTCCCGAACCACGGTCCTGTATAAAAACAGAATCATTAGTAAAAGTGACAGAACAATTTAAGGTTCGTGTAAGTTGACTAATAGACACGAGATTATATGGACAATGAGGAAGGTAAAGAACGGATTTTAAAGGTAAAAAATCGAGAAGGTGAGCATTACCTACAGCTTTAGCCATGACTTTTGTACCATCGGCTAAAGTGACTGAATGTGGAGTGTTTAAATGTGAAAAATTGGACAATAAATTATAATTACTAGAGAGATGAAGCACCGGAATCAAGAACCCAAGGCCCGAGATTGGAGAATTGAGACAGACAAACAATTGAATTACCAGATTGTGTGACTGAAGCAACTGTAGATTGAGACGACTGCTTGCTTGCTTGATACTGTAAATATTCTTCGTAATCAGCCCCAATGAGAGTCACAGACTGGTTTATTGATATATTTGAATGATTAATTGCTGATTTAGATGATCCTTTGTCAGCCATTCTTGAAGATTAGAGTTTGAGTATGAACACCAATAACCAATTTAAGGATAATTGTAAAGAAAATATCAACCAATAGCACTTTATAAAAAAGCCAGAAATTCGTTGAAGGCAGTCATCAACTCTAATGATCGGAAGGAGATAGCACGGTGGGCGCCAGAGAACCTTCAGGAAGCCATAACTGTTAGATCAGCAACTTTTGAGATGGAACAGTGAAGAAACCAGCAAAAAATAGCTTTTCCGGTCGCCGGAGACAGACTTCAGCTGATCGGATATGGACGAAACTGTAGGAGAAGCCTCACTGTCCTGTTCTGAGTGGAATGAAGCCGGCGGTGAGTGCTCACGCTCGTCGGAGAGACGAGATCGGAGAAAACAGCCCAGATGAATAGGTGGCGCGTGAGACGCAAACGGCGGACCAGATATCAGGAGCTGGCCGACGATGAGAAGAGGAGTTGGCCGGGTTGTCAGATGATCATTTTGACAACTGGAAAGTGACACTCTGAACTCGCCGAAACAGTGCGCACGTCGGATAAAAAAAGGAATTAGGTTTCAGAGGAGGCTCTGATACCATTTGGAAATTGTAATTTCTTATTGTATTATCAATATACTGATACAATCTATATATAGTACAGTAAGAGAAAAAAATAAGAAAATAAAATTATACAATCCTAACTTTCCTAATCTAACATATTTTAACTTGATTCTCAACACCAGGTTTTTGCTTTTGTGCATGTGTGTTTTGGACAGGCTGTTGACTCTGATAGTTTCTGAAATTCATATTATTCTACCTTGTAGTGTAATAAACTCTTAATCTTTGAGCTAGCAGGTAATGGATATATTATAAAGTTAGAGGATATAGTTGTAAATATTTTAGGCTTCTATCGGCAAATAATTTAGGTTAACCACTGTTTATAGCATGAAACACTAGGGTATCAGCCATGGAGATTGCAAATAGCTTTTATAATATAAAAAAAATCTTACGTACCTTCTTATCTTTTTGTCACTGCATTGGAACTGAGAAAGAATTTACCAATGATTAATAAGATTGTATTATGTCTTGGGGCAGAAGCTTAAATTTTGGGCTTTTGAACTCTGTTCTCTTTGAAGGCTTTAATTTTTTTTTTTTTACATATATTTAAAATGTCAATTTATGTCATGTTTTTTAGAAAATTTTACTCATTTTTTTTAACTATAGTAAAACTCCTTTGGTAAATTCTTAGTAGAGAACTATTTTACATCTTAATAACCAAAGAACCATCAACCTCTTTTACAAAATTCTATTTATTTCAACTTTTATTTCGCCACTCTAATTCCATAGGCTATAACTGAAGAAGGCTTGCCAAACAAAGTTTTGTCTAACATATGTGTTCGTTATTCACCATTTTACTTGAAGATTGTTTTTTCCTTGTGCAGCTGACAGTGGGTAGTTGCTTAGATTGTGTTACTTACGTATGCATTTTTTCCCTGTGTCTGGTCGGTTACATAATAAATACATTTCAGGGTCCCTTGCTGGAGGCATCCTGATTATTGCTGGAACATAGATATGACATCTTAAATTGTTTGGGACATCCTAAATACCACTATTTTTTTTGACCCAGTTGACAAGTTTAAGTAGGCTTTATCTTTGTCTCACAAGGTAAGTTTGTCCTTCTTACTTAGCTTGCTGAAGATTTTTTTGGTCTGACCACCACATTGAAATTAAAATGCTTGTAGATTACTGTGTCTGAACAAAAATAAACGAGCAGAGGTGATTGTTGTAATGTAATTTGTTTAATATAGTTATTTTGTTGATCAGATTGTTTGAATGAGCTGTTTTAAATTTTATTAATTGAACACTGATAAACCCTTAGAACTCTGTAACATTCCCCATTTATTGTCTGCATTTCTTTTACTGTATTATGCTATGACTTTTGTTTTTCCTTAAAACCACTAAAATTTTGTAGAAGTCTCATCGTCCACCTTAAACAAATCAAACATGTGAAGATCATTAATTTTACCTCTTTGCTCGTATAAACTCTACGATCCGTAGTTATCATCTCTTTTGCATCCGATACAATAGTGTAAAACTACTTGAATTTCTGCAAATACATTTCCCTTTTTTTAGATGTTCATTGATTGGTTATAAACAGCAGTGTTATTTAGTGATACATCATCATTGAGGTGTCAAATCTCAGACTTCCTTTGCTTCTGAATTTCCATGTCTGCTATTGCCACAAGAAAATTAGTTTGTGATGTGCTTCGATTTGCAGTTGATTTGTGAACATGGGTATGCCATTTTTATTTTTGTAGACTAATTTAGCTGTTTCTTTGTAGTAGTTTTCATTACGTTATAACTTACCAAATGCTAATCACCAGCTGTTCTCATATCTTGCTTTCATTGTAATGTAGGTCCACATGACTTTCAGATATATTCCTGTCGTTTTGCTTTCACTTTTAAGTTGCCAGTAGAAAGCAGAGCAAGCACAAAGGCGCATAATATATACCGGGACTCCATAAAACCCTAGAGCCACAGTTAAAAAAATATATAAATTTTTCAAGAGTTTGCCCCAGCTCTTGCAGATTTGGGTTTTTGAATTTCATGTTTTTTTTTTTTTTTTTTTTTTATAAACAGGGGGTAGGTTTTAGATATTCGATACCTTGTGAAATGAACTGTATATAATTGTTTCGCACTTATTTCGTAAGTGGTGTTAGAGCTAAGAAAAGAGTAGACAAAATGAAGACTATTAGTTAACTTTGTTATGATGGTTACTATTGCTGGACAGGCCAGCCAGATTTTTAACTTTTTGACTTCCATTTTCTCCAATTGGGTTGAGCTATACGATGATCTTTCTCGAGACACTAGACTTGCTTTGAGAGGTATGATGCCAGCTTTTTTAGGTTTTATTGCTCTTATAAGCCAAAGATTGGAAAGACTCAAAGTTGGACGAAAGTTAACTTCTTTCTTCCTTTTTTTTTCTTTTTTTCTTCTCCTCTTAGTGGGTAATGATAATAATCTAAGATTAGTCATAATAACATTTTGCTTGTAATCGAATCTACAATTCTATCCCTATTCTTGCTTAGGGAGAAGAAGATAAGATAATCTTTTGACTCAAAATTATCTTGAGTAAGAGTAAGAGTAAGAAATAACACAAATTATAGGGATATTAATAATATTACAAAAAATGAGGAAGCATATACAGAATAACCAATAAGTTTGATCAACTCAAATTTAATGCTTATATAGGTATAAAAGAAACTGGCTGGATTATTTTCTGTAGGCGCTTATTTTTCTGTTATTTTAGTTAGCGCATACTAAACAAATGTTAATCACTTTAGACTTGACTAAAATGAACATGATTGGGATTTCGTTGGTCAAATACATAACGGGTGTGATATGCATATTGATGTTACATTAACGTGGGCGTGGGTGGGGCATGTGCCCTCTTTGACTTGGAGCTTTCAGCACATGGGACCAAGGGTAACATGCCCGAGAGGTTATTATTTTAATTTCCCATTTAATACACAATTTGGCTTTGAATTAGTGTTAAAGGTTGGAATAATAAATAGGGTTGAATTGGATCTGAGATATTCAAATTTAGATTAAATGAGAATAGGATTCATTTTCATAATATGAGCCTAGTTCAAATTAATTCAAATACTTGAATAAGCAAAATCGAATCTAAGATGATTAAATCAAATTCAAACTTTAATTTGATATAATTGTTAGGACAGCCAGAACTAAAGGATTGGCACTACAGTTTCAACTTCCTCAATAGGACTGTACACATTCTTATGGGTCCAGTGATCATCAATGACGTTTGCCATGTAATTTGACAAGCATATTGAAAGTGGTTCAGGGTTTCTTTCTTCTCTGACATGCGATATTCCTCAGAATTAGTTCTTCACTCCATAAAGCTTTAAATATAGTAACCCTGGAGAGTCAATGAAGCCGAAGATGATGGACCACAGGCTGGCTGGCACCCAGTCAATGCGGAATGCGATAATTACCTTCGACTGATTCGAGCTCACGCAAAGCTTCAGATGATGTGTTTTATAATTACAATGACTTGGAATTTGAATGAGCTGTTGTTATTTGCTCCCCATTGTAGCCACACCATCAACATCATCATACAAACAAATTAATTTCCTTCACAAACCTAGAAATTAATTGCTTACATTCTTTTTCTTCAAAATTAAAATCATAACTTGCATTATTTCAGATGAACAAAATAGTGCTTAGGGATGCAATAGGGTTGGAATTGTCACTTTTTAATGGTACCAAATTTGGCTTGAATTGTAGCTAAATTGTATGGTGCAATTCTATTGAAATCATATTTGAAATAGTGTCATCTAATCCGATTACACTCAAGACAATGCAATTTGCTTACAATGAATATCGGTATTGATTTTTTTTCAAATTTATAATTTTAATTTTACAATTATTAATCTTAAAAATAATATAAATCAAGAGTTAAAATGTACATGTTATTTTGGGGCCAAATTTTATCAAACTTTAGTAAACATTATAAGGATAATAAAATGTATTTTCATCTTTTTAATGATTATAACATGTTAGTTGATAGATCTCATTAATAGAATTTAGATGATGAATGGAAAATGTTATTTCAATATTTAAAGTATAGAAAAATGTCGATAAGACAAAGCTTCGATGATAAAATTGTTTAACCTTATCCTTACCAGACGAGAAATAGCATACCATCTATAATGTCTATTGTGATATCCCATTAGTAAAAAGTGAATTTAAGTGTTAATCTTATTGCGAGATACTTTTGCTCATGCCTAGTTCTTGAATCATGACAATGCCCCTTTCAATTTTCCATGAAAGCCAAGAGGAGGACAATATGAACTAGCAATCCCTATATGGCTTCTCACGCCTTTGGTTTGACACTATTTCATTTGGCACTTCCATCTAAACTCACTTAGAGAGTTAGACCTAACCACTTTTTGGACATCCACCATAAGTTTGCTCTTGATACTAGATACAAAACTTAGTACCTTGGTCACTTATTTGGATTCACAATTGATGAATAATGGTTATACGCATATATTATGATTTATTTAAGGCAAATTTGGAGGAGATTTTGTCAATTTCGCTATTGATTTGTGCAAATTCAGGATCACGTGGTTGTTGTTTTTGTTTTATAGGAATTTACATGATTTCGAGTCGAAACAAGTCCAAGTGGGTGTGTCCGAGACCAAAAATCACAACCAAGGCGAAGGATCGAAGAGCAAAATCGAAACCAGTTGAGCAAGCTTCATGTCGTGGCATCATGTTGCGGCATGAATAAAGTGTATGAGGATAGATGAAGGCCTGCACCCCATGCAACATAGAACCTGGAGGTTGCAGCATCAAAGTGCACATCACAACTTCATACTCATGTCGCAGCATACTCAGCATGCAGCATTCCAGAACCTTCATGCTATGGCATCATGTTGCAGTATTTCCAGCAGTGGCCTAGGTAGATCCTTCATACAGTGACATGGGCACGTTTTTATAGAATTTCACTTTGAGTGAAATTCTTCCCTAACCCTAAGTATATATATTGCATTGTAATTCTAGAGAAGGGGAGAGCCGTCCTAGGGAGAGTAAGAGAGATTTTTCAAGCATTTGTTAGAGTTTCAAAATTTTGTTTAGAAGATTCGATCGAAAGCTTTTCGAATTACAATTGTAAGACAAGTTTTCATCAGAAATTAATTAGAGTTCAACAATTCATCTAGTTTTGTTCTTATTTCTCCCTTATGTTGTGTTTGAATCTGATTGTTTATTGGTGTTTGATGATGAACTAAACAATTTTTGCTAAGATTAGGGCTAGCTAATTTATGAATATGTAGGGTTTTTCAATTATAATTTGTGAACATATTATTTCATGTGAGTTTGAATTTTGAATTTCATGTCTATTGAAAACTTGGCTAATTTCTAATAGCATCTATGTTGTGTGATTAAGACCAAGAGGTGATATCGCATAAAAGCAACTAGAATACAAACCGTGGATTAATCGGATATAGAGATATATTTGATAATATATGCAATAGTCATAGGCATAATAGGCTTGTGCTGAAAGCTAGTGGATTCCATAGAACTTTATACATTTTTTATCTAATTAAACCTAGATAAAGATATTTAGTGTAACATCCCAGGGTTAGTTTGGTCTTTTAGGCTTCTAATCTGGGGTCAGAATGAGATTTTTATGAATTCTAGGGTTGTGAGAAGTTTTGGGGTGAAATAGAGGTTTTTTTAGAGTTTGGTGGTTTGTGCATGGATCTGTTTGAGTGGATTTGCATGCGGGCACGGGAAAATGACATTTTTGTAATTTTCCTACCATGTACGACCGTGCATGAGAGGTGTACGCCCGTACGTGCGATAAGTTTCAGCCGCCTTGGTTTTAAGTTAAGTTTATCCGTTTCCAAAAGTATTTTCACCCAAAATTTGCCTTTTATTTTCAGAGGAGATCAACCCTAGGAGGGAAGAGCAACTTCCAGGACCATCCAATCCAACTTGATCTTGTGTTTTGCTAGTGAGAGAAGCATGTCTAGAGGTAAGTGCTTCTTACCTTTTTCCCTTGAGTTTTTGTTATGCTTGATACATGCTTGATGCGTGTGATTTGATTCCAACATGCTTGTGATGTTCTCCTTGTGTGCTGATGATGATTTGAGATGATTATGATGATGATTGATGCATATATATATGTTATGTGTGAGAATATATGTGTTTATATATGTTTTGTGATGGGTTGGATGTTAAGCACGTGATTTGAAGTTGTTGAAAGGGAAATTATGCTTATATGAAGTGTTTTGAGTTTGAGATGAGATTTTGCTAGAATCGAGTTGATTCCAAGCGGTCATGGAAGTGCAGAGCAGGACGTACGCCGGTGCATGCATAGCGCACGCCCGTACATAATATCTTTTCTGTATGGTCACGGCTGTGTTCATGTAGCCGTACATAACCTAATTTGTAGGGTCATGCCCGTGCATAGCTTATGTACGCCCGTGCACCAAGAGAAAATGAGAAAATGGATGAAAATCATAAAACCAAGCACGGCCACATGCACGACTTGCTCACGGTCCCGTGCACGTTCATGCACGCCCGTACACTCGACACGTACACTCGTGTGTCAGGCAAGAAAGAGAAAAATAAGCTTTAAATGAGAAATATGCATAGTAAACCCTATTCAAGTGATAGAAAACAGTAAAATGAGCTCAAATAAGAATATATGATGCATCATATACATAACATAGCATGGCATGCCATACAGAGTTTTCATAAATGGATCCAAGGATCCAAATTCATGTTTTCAGTTGAAAGAAAACATAGATTTCAGGGGTGAATACGAAGGGGCACTTGTGAGTTTCAGCACACCCGTTGTACCAGGAGTTATATGCTCATTATTAGCCCTATGTATTGACATGTGTCGGGTTACTCTGCTAGTAGATTATAGGTTTCCTGATCCCAGGATTAGATGCAGTATAGCGCGAGGTGCTCAGTTCAGATTAGTTTTCAGGCCAAGGCCTAGAGGCATCACGTGACCCATACAGTTTATGATGCGTGTTTGCATAGGAAACTCACATAGCCAGGGTGTCGAATCTCTGTATTCATCAGTCAGCGTAACACAGTTTTCAGCATAGCATGGTACCCCAGGGTACACAGTTATCAGTATAGCTTTCAGATAAAGCTTTCATGAGATTTCCAGATATGGGATCCCATGATCCAATAGCATAGTTTTCAGTGAACAGTTTTTAGAATACTATTTTCAGTATACAGGCCCAGGCTTAGTTATGTTTTCAGCATACTACATAGCATGTCATTATTATATGACATATCAGTATATCATTCAGAGAACGATAAGACAGTAAGAAACAGTAAATGAGCAGAATATGAAATAACGTGTGAAAGACACGAACAACAGAATATCAGAACATGAAAAGCCACGTAATGACACGTGAACTTCAGAAAACAGTAACAGAACAGAATAGTAAAGATAATGTTTATCAGTAAGAGAGATTAGTGAGTCGAGTTCGACCGTTCGGATTTTTCTTCATTCTAGGTTGTTTACGCATACTCATATACATATTTTACGATCCGATATGAGATAGTATCTGATTAGTGAAGATAGAATGGCCGAATAAGTCTGTTCTATATGAGTTGTTGTTGTAGCAATCCTTCGAGAAGGATTGACTTAGGGTTGAGATAGGAAGCGCTTACTGGGTGAATATATCACTTACTCCCTACTTTCCTTTCTCTTGCAGGTGAGTTTTTGGGGGTTAAGGGGAGGAGTTGGCTGCCATCTGGGATTCAGTTTGCTTCAGTTTTTGCAGCATGCTTCGGTTTGCATGCTTGTATAGTTTTAATTGCATGCACATGTATATGTTTTTATCGCTCCATTATTTTAATATAATCAAGTTTTATTTGGGCATGTATATGTATGTATACATTTCTACCACAGGTTTTTCCGTTGCAGTGTTTTAGATCAACTTAGGCATTTCGGTTGGGTATTATTGACCTTATTTTCTTTATTTATTTATTATTATATTATTTAAAGCAGTGAACAGTAATACCCATCTGGGGTGTCCTACATTTAGGTTATTAGATTTTTAAATAGGATTAATATTGCTTGAAAACAAATATTGATCAATATAGGGAATTCCGTTGTCACATGAATAATATGAGATATTTAAGCATATGAAAAACCTACATTGTAGTGAATTAGTGAACCCAAAATCCTAGCATCATCTCTCATAATGTCATTTGATTTATCTAGGCATGTTTGTTAATTATTTGATTTCAATTTTTGTTTTTGTTTTAGATTTATTTTCAATTTGTATTCGATAGTTTAGATAAAGTTAGGAGTAGTGTTGTCTTGGTACTTGCTTACACAATCTTGTGGATACGACACCCTGAATACTTCCCATATTACTTTGAACTAGTATATTTGCTAGGAAGTTAAGGTTTAAACTTTAACACATCAACAATCACTCATTTTCCTTTGTCCATGATTGACAAGTGTCATTTATCTTTATTTTGCTTTGGTGTTAAAGAAGAAGTGCAAGTATCTTTAACTCTTTTTGCTTCAAGAAAGGGACATTAGTATCTCTAACTTGCTCTAGTGTCGAAGAGGGAGCTTAAGAGGTTGATGTGGAAGCTCAAGCCCATTGGCAAGCATGAAAGATCAACAACATCTAATTCACCTCTAAACTTTGCAATAGGTGTACCTTTGACAACCTCATTATAAAGTTATAAAAGAAGTAAGTTGCCTCTAAACTGAGTCATTTGCATCTTGCCTTATGTCTAAGCCCTAGCCATTCATATGTCTCCTATGTGCATGATAAAAATGAAGAGTTTTTAAAGTCTTATTAAAACTCTAAAAACTGAAGGCCTTTGTTGTGAGGACAAACTTAACCCTCGAGAACTACTCCTTAGGTATTATCTAGTTGTTAAGTGGTGGATATGAGATGGTATGCTTAACATCCCAAAGACTTAATATAACACCAAAAACATATAGAAAAACTCATGTTACTTAGATGTATGTTGTTGCATAAATGTGTAGATTCTTGCCTTGAAATAGTGGGAAGAATGAATCTTCTTTAATTGAGAATAAAGTCATTTAATCATGGTAACATACTTACAATTGGATAAAGTGTTAAAGCTACCGAAATATGCAACTAGACATAATCATCACTATTCCAACGAGGTGGACTGTGTCACAATTTTTTTGGTATATAAAGAATTAAATTAAAAAAGAAAACGAAACCACATAAGCTCAGCTACCGTAGTTAGTTAGCACAAACCAAGCATTAGCCTTAAGAAACCCCAAGACCTTCTTTTACGAGCCTATTTAAGCTTTAATAGAGATAAATTGCAAGAGAGCCTAAAGACCTAACCAAACAAAAGTTGATATCTATACAATTCCAAAAGCAAAGCAAAATAACCTATACAATGTACAACTATAGTATTATTACTTTAGGTACAAGCTATCGCTAAGCCTAAAATGGTATCTTTACAAAGCTTTACAAAGATAAAGTTTAAATGCCTAAGAGAAGCCTAAGCTGTTTACTAAAAAAAGATGTCCATGCCTCCAAAAAACATGCCACACCCTTAGATCTCTACAAAAGAAAACCACATGCAAATAGCTTGTCATAATAAGCTAAGAAACTACTCCAAAGCCACAGTCCCCATGCCTAAAATACTCACTAACCTGTAACAGATAAGGCTAAAGAAAAAAGCCTTAGCTGCTCTCTATGCCTTGAACACTAGAAAGCAAGTTGAAGGAGAAGTTACATAGTAGACACAAAAAACATTGAGTAACAGGCTGAAAAAGAGCCTTTAAACTTGTAGAAAAAAACTTGCTACAGTAGAGGTAACCCTACAACAAGTTAGACATAAATAACAAAACACAACAACAAATACACCAGTAATAAGTAGCTTATGTAGGACCCGCCGCCATGCATACTGTTACTGCTGAATAATATCTTTATCTTTTATTTATAAACTGAAAATCGGTATACGCGATGGGAATCCTACGAAAAGAAACTATTGAATACATAAACAGAAGTTGAAACTAAAAATATAATATACAATAGTGGCCCTAAAATACATTTCTCATATATATAACTATTTCTGTACAACATACATATATCTGAGTACATACATTTTTCAATATAAGACCTAACAGGCTAACTATACACTAAAAACGGAAAGTTGAAAACTGAGTAGAGTCCTTCTCTCGTCAACCACGGTCTACCCGCTCTTTGCCAGTAGCAAACATACCTGAAAAGGAAGAAAGAAGAAAAGAAATAAGTGATAAAGATCACTCAGTAAGCGATCCTTACTTCCCTTAACCCAAGCAAGCAAACACACA
This sequence comes from Anacardium occidentale, assembly GCA_026122585.1. Classification (NCBI taxonomy): domain Eukaryota; kingdom Viridiplantae; phylum Streptophyta; class Magnoliopsida; order Sapindales; family Anacardiaceae; genus Anacardium; species Anacardium occidentale. The sequence continues at coordinate 13,840 of JAJEJH010000958.1, read as the reverse complement.
AACACATATTTGGCCTTAGCCTTAACATTCATCTATTCGTTTGCTGAATCTAGATATATTGCTTATTCTAAATAACTGGATTTTATTATTAATTCATGCCATGAAATATGAGTCATGCCATGCTAACTGGAAACTGAATATGTATGTATCTGAATATCTATGTATTTGAAGATACCTGTTGTGCTGATCAGATTGATAAACACAAGGATTCGACATCTTGGGCATGTGGGCTGAACAATCTAGCGATAAGCTAGAAAGTTAAAAATACTGAGCTGGACGATCTGACCGTCGTTAAAAAGTTGGAATCCCACAGATGCCCCCTCGAGTTCACCCAAACTCTAACCTAAATATCAAGTTCTGAATGCTAAATGACTAAGGAAATCGGATCCTTTGATCCATTTTCATGTTGATGCCTTGGCATGTCATGCTATGAAATACTTATGCAACATTATTTACCTCATTTTATCTTTATTTGTTGCTTAATAGCCATTTGAAAGGTCTCTCATGCTTAATATCTCATTTTAAACTTGTTGCTGGAAAAATATGTTGGCGCACGGGCATGTATGCAAAAGCACACGAGCGTGTGCACCAACGCACAAGGTCATGCACTGGCTGTGCAGCCGATCGTGCTCGCTTCTAGAAAATCTATATAAAATCACCAATTTATCACACACACGGGTGTGTCCTTTAGGACACACAAGTGTGTCCTCTACAAACAGGTCATGCACACTTCTTGTACACGGGCGTGACCTTATAGAAACAAAGGCACACAGGAGTGCACTTGCGGGCATACAGGCGTGTGTCTTGCTTTGTACTGACGACACAAGCCTGGAATTTGCAAGAATCCATACCAAACCATAATCAATCCGAAATTAACTGAAAGCATGCAATTCTAACACTTTAACATGCATACAAAACACTTCAATTTCATTTATCATATGCTATATCATATTTCACAATCATAATCAATCCAAAATTAACTGAAAGCATGCATTTCTAACACTTTAGCATGCATACAAAACACTTCAATTTCATCTATCATATGCTATATCATATTCCACCATCAAAGCAACCCATTCTCTCACATAAACACACACAAAAGCATAAGCAAGCATGTTTCCTGGGTGGAAATCATCATCTCAAGCATCAACTCATCACATATCAACATATAAATATCTCATATAACTCAAAAGCATGTCAGAAACACATTCAAGCATTTCAAATCAACAAACACAAGCTGGGAAACACAAGAAAGAAGTAAGGAAGCACTTACCTCTTGCCATGGCTGTTGGAAATCTCTTTCTATCTAATCTCTTCCTTCTTTAACTAGATTAGGAGCTGTTGGATACTGAATCTCAGTTCTAGGGCTGGGAGTCACTAAAAACAAAAGAGAACTTTGGCTACAAATGGGTAAAAGCTAGGTGAGAAACACTTAAAACTCTCGTCTCTCTCCTCTAACTCACTTGCACGGGCGTGCAATGCACAATGCATAGGAGTACACAAGGGAAAATGAATACTCTTTATTTCCCGCACTACGCATAATAGAAACCTTCCAAAGGAAATCATACGCAAGCCACACAGGCTCTGAAAACTTACTATCTCACTCCTAAACTCTTTCAAACTCTCAATCTATTTCTATTTCTCACATATAACCCCCAAACTCTACCCCTAAGGGTATTTCTAATCCTGGGTGTTACATTCCTCCTTCCTTACAAAAATTTTATCCCCGAAATTACCAGAATAACTCTGAGAACCTATCCCTGATCTCAGCCTCTACCTCTCAAGTGACTTTCTCCACTCTCTGGCTTCATCACAAAACTTTTACGAGAGGAATCTCTTTGTTTCTAAGGATCTTGACCTTGTAATCTAAAATCTACACTGGTTACTCTTGGTAGCTTAAGTCTTCTGTAAGATTCACATCTGAAAACTGAAGCACATGAGACTCATCTCCTATATACTTTCTCAACTGTGAAACATGGAAAACGTTATAAATTCTATCCATGCTGGCTGATAGTACTAATCTGTAGGTAACTGTTCCCACTCTGTAGCATCGCAGGATTATAAAAGCCCTTAAGGGTAGAGTTTTAGGGTTAGAAGTGAGATATAGAAATAGATTGGGAGTCTAAAAGAGTTTAGGGGTGAGATAATAAATTTTCAAAGCCTGTGTGGCGTTCGCATGATTCTCTTTGGGAGGTTTCAATCATGTGTAGTACGAGAAATGAATTATATCCATTTTCCCTTGTGTACTCCCGTGCACTATGCCCTGCACGCCCGCATAAGTGTGTTGGTTGAGAGAGAGATAGAAGATTAAGTTTATTTCTCACATAGTATTTCCATTTTTAGCTAGTGTTTCTTTTTGTTTTCAGTAGCTCCCAGCCTTAGAGCAGAAATCCAGCTTCCAACAGCTCCCAATCCAGCTAGAGAAGGAAGAGATTAGCTTGAGATAGAGATTCCAACAACCATGGCAAGAGGTAAGTGTTTCCTTACTTCTTCTTTGTGTTTCCCAACTTGCATTTGATGTTTGATGATGCTTGGAATGTTTGTTTATGTTCCGACATGTGTATGAGATTTTTATATGATAATATGTGATGAAGTGATGCATGAGATGATGATTTCCACCCTTGAACCATGCTTGCTTTGCTTGTGTGTGTTTATGTGAGAGAAATGAGACATTTCCATGGTGGAATGATTGATGAATGATGAAATTGATGCTTGATGTATGCATATTAAAGTGCCTAAGATGCATGTTTTAAGTTAATTTGAGATTGGTTGTGTTTTGGATGGGTTTCCTACATTTCTAGGTGAGTGTTGTCGATGCAAAACAAGACACACACCTGTGTGCCCACATGAGCACGCCCGTGTGCCTTTGTTTCTACAAGGACATGCCCATGTGCACGAAGTGTGCACAGCCTGATTGTAGAGGACACGCCTGTGTGTCTTGAGTGACATGGTCGTGTGCCTGATATTTCAGTGTTTTACACAAAATTTCCAGAAGCGAGCATAATTGGCTGTACGACCAATGCACGACCCCATGCGTCTCGGCACACGCCCGTGTGCCTTTGCCATGTATGCCTGCGTGTGTCTCTAGCATGCCCGTGTGCCTTGCTCACACGCCCGTGCGTCAATAATTTTTCACAGAAAAGGTTTAAAATTAATACTAAAGTATGGGAAACCAAACAGAAAGGGTAATCAACATTAGATAAGAGTAAAATCAGTTAATCAAGGTTGCATGAGCATTTCATAGCATGACATGTAGCATGAGAGAGGATCAAGGGATCTGAATTCAATAGTATTCAACATTCATAACCTAATATCTGGGTTATAGATTTGGGTGAACTCGAGGGGGCATCTGTGGGATTCCAACCTTCTGACACTAGTCAGATCGTTCAACATATTATTCAACTTTCTAACCCTTAGCTAGACTGTTCAATCCACATGGCTAAGATCTCGAATCCTTATGTTCACCAGCCTGATCAGCACAGCAGGTACTTTCAGGTCCATATAGATTCAGATGCATGTATATTCAGTTTCCAACTAGCATGACATGACATTTAATTCATGGCATGAATAAATAATGATAATCAGATATTCAGTTAAGCAGTAATCAGTGCCAGTAAGCGATTAGATGAATGATTAGGGCTAAGGCCAGGTATGTGTGATTGTGTTTGCTTGCTTGGGTTGAGGGAAGTAAGGAATGCTTACTGGGTGATCTTTATCACTCATCCATTTCCTTCTTCCTTCCTTTTCAGGTGTGCGTGCTGTTGGCATGGAATAGGGGGACTGAGGCTGACGGAGAGGACCCCACACAGTATTTCATTGTATGTAAATATCAATTTTAACCTATTGGGTCTTGTATTAAGAATTGTATATTTTTAGATGTAAGAATATTTGTACGAGAACAGTATGTATATATGAAAAGGCCACTTTGGGCCCATTGTACAATTATAATGTATCACAGTTTTCAGCTTCTGCATTGCGTATGTAATCAGTACTAGTAGATTCTTTTCGTAGGATTTCTATCGTGTGTACCTGATTTCTAGTTTATTAATAAAAGAAAAGAGACATATTCAACAGCAGGGGTACGTGTGGCAACAGGTCCTACATTGTTGGTATCAGTGCCGTTCTCTGAGCCATTTTAGTAGAATTTGAGTTGTAAGTGTGTGGAGCCTGTTTTCTTTCCCTCGTAGCCATTGTCCAGACCCTCTTCACAGCACAAGTCAGGTATTATTTCCAGTTTTGTTGTGTTATGTGTTCCTAACCCCTTGTTTGCCTCTGATGCTATAGATAGAGAAGAATATATCCCTAGATACATAGATGAAGCCAGTAATAGTTCTCCTGCCCGTCCTATGAGTGTTAGTGATAGACGGCAATCTCAGAGGTCCTCCCATGTGTCTTTGAGACCAACAGAATTAAGAGAAATGATTGGAGAGGTAGTCAGAGAGAGTCTTCAACAAGCTGGAGTGGGTAATATTCCAAAACCAGCTAGAGTAACTCCTCCCCAGTATGAGAGTTATCAGATTCCAAGAAGAAGATAGTCTCAGCCTCAGTCACAGTCACAGTCACAGTATCAATCTCAGCCGCAGTCAGTCAGAGAGAGGTATCAGTTTCCATCTGGGTATGCAGAATACAGTCAGGGTATGAGTACCGAGACAGCTAGCACCAGTTCTTCAGGATGACTACATCGTATCTACTATCTGTTAGGGTCTTTTCAACCTTTAAAATTCAGTGGATCCAGAGATCCAGCAGTGGCAGAGGAATGGGTAAAATCAGTGGAGAGTGTGATAAGACTCTTCACGTTATTAGAGAGGGAAAAAGTCAGATATATGGTGTTCCTTCTGAGGGGTGACACCAAAGTTTGGTGGGGTCTAGCCAAAGCCTCCATCAATGAAGAACAGTTGACATGGGTAGAGTTCAGGTAGTTATTCGATGTGGAGTACAGAAGCATAGAGATGTTATATGCTAAGGCCAGGAGTTTATTGATTTAACTCAAGGGTCAAGCTCAGTCAAGGAGTACACCACCAAATTTAATGCATTGGCGAGATTTGTCCCAAGTTTGATAGGGACAGAGATGGGATGAGTTCAGAAGTTCATCCATGGCTTGCATCCTGTAATAACTAAGGATGTGATAATTGGAGCAGATCCTCCTCAGAGATTCAGTGATGCATTAGAGAGAGCGCTCAGATCTGAGGCCGATTTACAAAGGATGGGTGCCATGAGTAGAGCAGTTGAGAGGACAAAAGACAGAGACAAGAGACTAATGCCAGCTAAGAGATCAGTCAAAGGGTTTCAAAGATAGAGAATTGTACCCCAATTGCCTCAATGTATCAGATGTGGTAGGCGACATCTAGGAGAGTGCCTTACCAGCCATATAGTGTGTTATGGGTGCCGTCAGCCAAGGTATAGGATTACAGAGTGCCCAACCAGAGGTGGAGCTGGTGTTGGGCTGAGCAGAGGTGGAGTTAGCTAGTTCAGAGGTAGAGGAGGTTCGCCTAGAAGGGTGTTGGTATGCAGAGAGATGTAGTTGTGTTTTCCAAGATTGACTTGAGATTTGGATATTATCAAGTTAGAGTGGCAGACAAGGATGTCCCCAAGACTTTATTCAGGACCAGATACGGGTATTATGAGTTCGTAGTGATGCCCTTTGGATTGACTAAAGCCTTAGCGATCTTTATAGATCTAATGAATCGGGTGTTTCATAATTGCCTTGACCGGTTCATAGTGGTTTTCATTGATGACATTCTGGTATATTCCAAAAGTGTAGTAGAGCATGAGGGGCACCTCAGATTTGTGCTTCAGAGGCTGAGAGACAGACAACTTTTCACCAAGTTCTCCAAGTATGAGTTTTGGCTCGACAGAGTGGCATTCCTAAGCCATGTAGTTTCAACAGAGGGAATTTCAGTAGACCCCAATAAAGTAGAGGCGATATTGAGTTGGCCGAGGCTGAAGACAGTAAAAGAAGTAAAAAACTTCCTTGGTTTAGTTGCCTACTATAGAAGGTTTATTAAGGGGTTCTCGAGTCTAGTGAGACCTCTCACTGCTTTGACTACGAAAGAGACTCCATTTGTATGGACTGAGGAGTGCGAGACTCGTTTTTAGGAGCTCAAGCAGAGGTTGACTAGTACTCCAGTGTTGGCACTACCTCAGGAGGGGGTAGAGTTTGACATTTATATAGATGCATCCCATCAGGGGATTGGGGCAGTTCTGTTGCAATCTGGTAGGGTAATTGCCTATGCTTCTATGTAATTGAGATATCATGAGTTGAGATACCTTACCCATGACTTGGAGTTAGCTGCAGTCATGTTTGCCCTGAAGATTTAGAGACATTATCTTTATAGAGTCAAGTGTAGCATTTATTCAGACCATAAGAGTCTGAAATACTTCTTCACTCAGAAAGAGCTCAATATGAGGTAGAGAAGATGGTTGGAGCTGGTGAAGGATTATGAGTGTGAGATCAAGTATCATCCGGGAAGAACTAATGTAGTGGTTGATGCATTGAGTAGGCGAGTAGCCTTAACTAGTCTTTCAGTTCAAAGAGAGCTACAGTATGAGATTGCCAAAGAGTAGATTAAGATAGTGACTGTCGATTTCTCAAGACTGTAGATCAAATCCTCACTATTTGATGAGATTAGAGACAACCAGATGTCAGATGAGTGGACTCAAAGTATGCTTCAGAAGATGTCAGAGGGTTCAGTGGCAGATTTTGAGGTCAGAGATGAGATCTTGAGATTCAAAGACAGAGTCTGTATGCCCCAGAATTAAGAGCTGAGATAGAAGATTTTGTCAGAGGCACACAGCGTAGTGTATTCAGCACACCTAGGTAGCATAAAGATGTACCAATATCTCAAGAAGAGTTTCTGGTGGTCAGGAATGAAGAAGGACATAGTAGACTTGTAGCATCCCAGTTTTAGAAAAGCCCTTAGGAGTAGAGTTTTGGGGTTAGAAATAGAATTCAGAGATAGATTGGGGGTCTAGCAGAGTTCAGGGGCGAGTTGGCAGTTTTTCAGAGTTGTGTGGCCTTCGTATGATGCCTTTAGGGAGGTTTTAATCATGCGAAGCGTGGGAAATAAATTTTATTCATTTTCCCAGGTGCACTCCCGTGCACCAAACCTGCACGCCCATGTAGATGGGTTTAAGTGTGAGAGACGGGAGAGTTATTTCATTTCTCACCCATTTTCAGCCAGTGTTTCTCTTTTTTCCAGCAGCTCCCAGCCCTAGGCGAGAACTTCAGTTTCTAGCAGCTCCCAATCCAGCAAGAGAGTAGAGAGAGTAGCTTGTTATAGTTTTCCAGCAGCCATGTCAAGAGGTAAGTGTTTCTTACTTCTTCCAGTGCTTCCAGCTTGCTTTGATGCATGTTTGTTGTAGTTGGAAACGTGTGTTTCCATTTTCAGCATGTTTGATTGAGTATATGTGATAATATGTGATGCTTGAGATGATTATTTTCCATCCAATACCATGCTTGCTTTGCTTGTGGGTGTGATGTGAGAGAAATGTTTGAGTTTCCATGGTGAATTCAGTAGAAATGGATGGAAGATGAAATTGATGCATGATATGTGTATATTGAAGTGCCTTGGATGGTTGATTGCATTTAATTTCAGTTTGGATGAGAAATTGGATGGTTTCTAGCAGTTGCAAGCGAGCCATGTCTGAGCAAGACAAGGCGCACGCCCGTGTGCCCTTGTTTTTGCAAGGACACGGCCGTGTGCACTTTGTGGACACGGCCTGGATCGCAGGGACACGGTCGTGTGTCCCATTTTTGCGTGTTGTGCACAGTAAATTCTCGAGAATTGCATGCCCAGCCGCACGGCCAGCGCACGGTCTCGTGTGCTGGGACACACGCCCGTGTGCCCTTGCCCTGCACGACCGTGTGTGTGTGCCGCACGACCGTGTGCCTTCCGTGCACGGTCGTGTGTCAGTCAAATTTTCCAGAAAAGGCAGAAATTGATCTATTAAAGGTTTGGTAACCCATCCAAAGGCCATTAATCATCAGATAATTCAGATTTCAGATAAGAATGTAGCAAATGCATAGCATGACACAACATATAACTTGAATGAGGATCTAGGGATCCGAATTCAGTAGATTTCAGCAGTCAGAACCCAATGTATGGGTTATAGTTTTGGGGTGAACTCTAGGGGGCATCTATGGGACTCAGCTTTCTGACACCAGTCAGTCTGCTCAGTATTTCAAATTCAGCTTTCTAGCCTGTAGCTAGAATGTTCAGCCCACTTGGCCAAGATGTCGAATCCCTGTGTTCATCAGCCTGATCAACATAGCAGGTACCTTCGGGTACATACAGACATAGACTATTCAGACACATGCATCATCAGCAGTTATTTCTTTTCAGTTTAGCATAACATGACATGCATTAATCAGATAATCAGAAATCAGTAACCAGATAACAGATATCCAGTAATTAGTTTCAGCGCCCGCAAGCGACTAGATGCATGATTAGGGCCGAGGCCAGGTATGTGTTCTTGTTTGTGTTTCTTGCTTGGGGTGAGGGAAGTAAAGAATGCTTACTGGGTGATCTTTATCACTCATCCCTTTCTTTCTTCCTTCCTTTTCAGGTCAGTTAGCTGCTGGTGAGGAGCGGGTGGACTGAGGCTGGCGAGGAGGACCCCACACATACTTCCAGTTGTATTTTCTTTCAGTTTGGACCTGTGTGGTCTTATATATATTTTGTATATTTCAGTTGTAACAGATGTACAGAACAGTTAAATATATGAAAGCCAGTTTAGGCTCATTGTATATTTCAGATCCAGTTTCAGCTTCCGCTTGTATGTAAATTAGTTCAGCAGGTTCTTTTCGTAGGATTCCCGTCTTGGGTACCCAATTTCCAGTTTATTAAATAAAAGGTCAGTGACTCTTCAGTAGCAGGGGTACTCGGAGCGGCGGGTCTTACGAGACTTCATCTCTAGATGTCTAATATGTCAGCACGAGATCCCTCTACTAAATGTCTCGTTGCGTAGCCAGAGAGTAAAGGAAGCCGTTTGAGAGGTAGAGTCTGAGAGCAAGGATAGATTCCCAGAGTTATTCAGGTAATTCTGGGGTCAGAATTTTTATATGAGGAGAGGAAATGTAGCATCCTAAGATTAGAAAAACCCTTAGGGGTAGAGTTTTGGGGTTAGAAGTGAGATATAGAAATAGATTAGAAGTTTAGAAGAGTTTAGGGGTGAGAAAGTAAATTTCCAGAGCCTGTGTAGCGTTCGCATGATTCCCTTTGGGAGGTTTCAATCATGCGTACCGCAGGAAATGAATTATATTCATTTTTCCTTGTGCATTCCCATGCATTGTACCCTACACGTTTGTGCAGGTGTGTTAGTTGAGAGAGAGACGAGAGATTAAGTTTATTTTTCACCCAGTTTTCCCATTTTTAGCTAGCATTTCTCTTTGTTTTCAGTAGCTCCCAGCCCTAGAGCAGAAATCCAACTTCCAGCAGCTCCCAATCCAGCTAGAGAAGGAAGAGATTAGCTTGACATAGAGATTCTAGTAGCCATGGCAAGAGTTGTGTTTCCTTACTTCTTCCTTGTGTTTCCCAGCTTGTATTTGATGTTTGATGATGCTTGGAATGTTTGTTTATGTTCCGGCATGTGTATGAGATGTTTATATGATGATATGTGATGAAATGATACATGAGATGATGATTTCCACCCTTGAACCATGCTTGCTTTGCTTGTGTGTGTTTATGTGAGAGAAATGAGACATTTCCATGGTGGAATGAGTTATGATTGATGAATGATGAAATTGATGCTTGATGTATCCATATTGAAGTGTCTAAGATGCATGTTTTAAGTTAATTTGAGATTGGTTGTCTTTTGGATGGGTTTCCTGCATTTCCAGGTAAGTGTCATCGATGCAGAACAAGACACACACACGTGTGCCTGCATGAGCACGTCTGTGTGCCCTTGTTTCTACAAGGACACTCCCGTGTGCACGAAGTGTGCACGACCTGATTGTAGAGGACACGCCTGTGTGTTCTAAGGGATACGACCGTGTGCTTGATATTTCAGTGTTTTACATAATATTTCCAGAAGCGAGCACGATCGGCTACACGGCCAGCACACGACCTCGTGCATCTGGGCACACGCCCGTGTGCCTTTGCCATGCACGCCTGTATGTGTCTCCAGCAAGCCCATGTGCCTTGCTCACACGCCCGTGCACCAGCAGTTTTTCAGAGAAAAGGTTTAAAATTAATACTAAAGCATGAGAAACCAAACAGAAAGGGTAATCAACATCAAATAAGAGTAAAATCAGTTAATTTAGGCTGTATGAGCATTTCCTAGCATGACATGTAGCATGAGAGAAGATCAAGGGATCTGAATTCAATAGTATTCAACATTTTGACACCAGTCAGATCGTTCAGTATATTATTCAGCTTTCTAGCCCTTAGCTAGACTGTTTAGCCCACATGGCCAAGATGTCGAATCCTTGTGTTCTCCAGCCTGATCAGCATAGTAGGTACCTTCAGGTACATATAGATTCAGATGCTTGCATATTCAGTTTCTAGCTAGCATGACATGACATTTAATTCATGGTATGAATAAATAATGATAATCAGATATACAGTTAAGCAGTAATCAGCGCCAGCAAGTGATTAGATGAATGATTAGGGTCAAGGCCAAGTATGTGTGATTGTGTTTGCTTACTTAGGTTGAGGGAAGTAAGGAATGCTTACTGGGTGATCTTTATTACTTATCCCTTTCTTTCTTCCTTCCTTTTCAAGTGTGTGTACTGTTGGCATAAAGCAGGTGGACTGAGGCTGACGGAGAGGACCCCACACAGTCTTTTATTGTATGTAAATATCAGTTTTAAACCTATTGGGTCTTGTATTGAAAATTGTATATTTTTAGATATAAGAATATTTGTACAAGAACAGTATGTGTATATGAAAAGGCCACTTTGGGGCCATTGTACAATTATAATGTATTCCAGTTTTTAGCTTCCGCATTGCGTATGTAATCAGTAGCAGTAGATTCTTTTCGTAGGATTTTTGTCACGTGTACCCGATTTTCAGTTTATTAATAAAGGAAAAGAGACATATTCAACAGCAAGGGTACGCGTGGCGATGGGTCCTACATATTCTCTCTAGTATCTCGTAGGGACCAATGAATTTGAGCACTAACTTTTCCTTCTTACCACATCTGGGAATTTGTTTATGGGGAGTAATTCTCAGGAAAACTCTGTTGCCTACTGAAAACTCAATCTCTCTACGCCTGAAATCAACATAACTTTTCTGTCGATCTTGGGCCTGTTTCATTCTTTGTCTGATGATCTTAATCTGCTTAATCATCCTCTGTAAAGTCTCTAAACCAACTACTATCTCCAAAGAATCTTTTTCTCCAATCTTATCACAATGGAGAGGGGATCTACACTTTCAACCATACACATCCTCAAATGGAGCCATCTGAATGATTGTCTGATAACTATTATTGTAGGCAAATTCCATTAGAGGAAGCAACTCTACTCAATTGATCTGGAAGTCCATACAACAGGCTCTTAGCATATCCTCCAGAATTTGATTTACCCTCTCAGTCTGTCTATCTGTTTGAGGGTGATATGCTGAACTTAACTGTAGTCTAGTTCCCAATGCTCTCTGTAATATTCCCTAAAAAGTTGACAAGAATCTGGAGTCTCTGTCTGACATTATCGTCCTAGGAACCCCGTAAAGTCTGACAACTTCTTTGATGTACAGTCGCTCCAACTGGTCTGTAGTCATTCCCTGTTTGACAAGTAGGAAATAAGCTAACTTGCTTAATCTGTCCACGATCACCCCAAATACCATCAAATCCTTTCTGGACTCTAGAAAGACCAAAAATAAAGTCTATAGAGATGTCTTCCTACTTCCACTCAAGAATACTCAAAGGATGAAGTAATCCTGAGGGTCTCTGGTGCTTTGCCTTAACTTGCTGATATACTAGACATTTAAAGATGAATTCTGCTATGTCCTTCTTTATTCCTGACCACTAGAAATTTCTCTTGAGATCTTGGTACATCTTCGTGTTGCCTGGGTGTGCTAAATACACTGTACTATGCATCTTTGACAAAATCTTCTATCTCAACTCTAAACTCTGGGGCATACAGACTCTGTCTCTGAACTTCAAGATCTCGTCTCTAACTTCAAAATCTACCATTGATCTCTCTAACATCTTCTGAAGCATACTCTGAGTCCACTCATCTGACATCTGACTGTCTCTGACCTCATCAAACAAGGAGGATCTGATCTGGAGCCTAGAGAAACCGGTAATCACTATCTCAATATGCTCTCTGACAATCTCATTCTGTAGTTCTCTCTGAATATAAATACTAGATAAGGCCACTCGTCTACTTAAAGCATCAGCCACTACATTGGCTTTTCCTGGGTGATACTTAATTTCACAGTCATTGTAGCATCCCAGGTTAGAAAAGCCCTTAGGGAAAGAGTTTTGGGGTTAGAAACGAGATTCAGTGAGAGATTAGGAGTCTAGTAAAGTTCAGGGGTGAGTTAGTAAGTTTTCGGAGCTGTGTGGCTTTCGTAAGAATCCTTTCGGAAGGATTCGATCAGGCAAGTGAGCGGGAAATGAGTAATACTCATTTTCCCTTGTGCACGCCCGTGCACCCATGATGCACGCCCATGCGTGGCCTAGTATATAAGAGGAACCGTGAGTTAAGTCATTCTTTTCTCACCCATTTTCATTTCTTCAGCAAATTCTCTCTTCCATTTCAATTCCTCCCATTCCTAGAGAGGAAATCCAGCAGTAGGTTGCTCCCAATCCGGAGAGAGAGCATAGAGATTAGTTCGAAAGTTAACTTTTCGAAGCAATGGCGTGAGGTAAGGGTTCTTTCACTTCTCCTCGCATTTTCCCAGCTTTCCTTGATGGATTTCAATGTGTGGAATGCTGATGATGTTGATGCATGTTTGTGTGATGAGATTCGTGGCTTGAGATGATAAATTTGCTATCTTTGATCCATGCATGCAACTTGATCATGTTTTAGTGAGAGAAAAAGCTTGCTTCCATGGTAGAATTCATGATGATTGATGCATGTGACGGTTGATGCTTGAATTGTGTTATATGAAGCGCTGGGAATGCATATATGGAGTGATTTTGAGTTTGAATGAAAATTGACATGAGTTTAGAGCATTTTCCAGGCAGTGCTCTTGTTGAAGAACAAGACGCACGGCCGTTCGCCCGCATGGCACGGTCGTGAGCCTTTATTTTTCCAGATGCACGCCCGTGTGCACGCTGTATGCACAGCTAGAAAATGCATATGCACGCCCGTGTGTCCGCAGACGCACTCCCGTGTGTCCGCAGACGCACGCCCGTGTGTCTGTAGACGCACGCCCGTGCATGCGCTTTCAGTGAAATTCCCAGAAAATTCCAGTAGCATGCACGGTCAGGTGCACGACCAGCGCACGACCCCGTGCATCCAAGCTCACACCCGTGCACCTTTCCCGCACGCCCGTGCACCTGTAATTTTCAGAAAAAAGAATAAAAATGAGAAGTAAAGCATGTGCATTCAGATTAATGATATAAATGCTTCAGATAAGCATCAGGTAAGCACGAATTCAGATATTAAAGCTACATATGCATATCATGGCATGACATGTAGCTTCAGAGAGGATCAAGGGATCTGAATTCAGCAGTATTCAGTATTCAGAACCCGATGTACGGGTAAGGGTATAGGGTGAATACAAGGGGGCATTTGTGGGATTCAGCCTTCTCACACCAGTCAGAACGCTCAGAAGTATTTCAGATTCAGTTTCTGACGCCAGTCATAATATTCAGCAGTATTTCAGATTTTACCATCTGACACCAGTCATATCAGGCAGTAGTATTTAGATTTAACTTTCTAGCCAGTAGCTAG
>JAJEJH010000957.1:0-61485 GCA_026122585.1 Anacardium occidentale | reverse complement strand
TGTAAGCTACTGGGCCAACTCTCTCCAGGATCTCATAAGGTCCAATGAATCTTGGGGCCAACTTGCCCTTCTTGCCAAATCTCAACACATGACGGTAAGGAGCAACTCTCAGGAATACAAAATCCCCGACCTCAAACTCTAACTCCTTACGTCTCACATCTGCATAACTCTTTTGGCGATTCTGGGTCTGTTTCATCCTCTGCCTGATTACCCTTATCTGTTCAATCATCTGCTGAGTCATCTCTTGACCCACTGCTGCTGATACGGAGTCTCTCTCTCCTATCTCATCCCAATGCAAAGGAGATCTGCACTTTCTGCCATAAAGTGCCTCAAATGGAGCCATCTGAATAGTTGACTAGTATCTATTATTATATGTAAACTCCATCAATGGCAACAAATCAACCCAACTTGTCTGGAAGTCTAAACAACACCCTCTGAGCATATCTTCCAGAATCTGGTTCATCCTCTCTGTCTGACCATCTGACTGAGGATGATAAGCTGAATTGAAGTGCAATCGAGTCCCATGTGCTCTTTACAAACTTTTCCAGAAAGCTGACAAGAATCTGGAGTCACGATCTGACACAATCGCTTTGGGAACTCCATGCAATCTGACAATCTCCCTGACATATAGTCGACCCAACTGATCAGTCGACATGCCATCTCTGAATGGAAGAAAATGGGCAGATTTACTCAATCTGTCCACTATCACCTAAATACTAGTATACCTCTCTCTGGCTTTGGGAAGTCTTGAGATAAAATCCACGAAAATACTCTCCCATTTCCACTCAGGCACACTCAACGGCTGCAACAACCCTGATGGTCTCTGATGTTCGGCCTTAACCTGCTGGCATACCAAACATCTGGCCACGAAGTCTGCTATATCTCTTTCCATGCCTGACCACCAGAAGTTTCTCTTCAGATCTTGGTACATCATGGTACTGCCTGGATGAGCTGAATACGCTGAACTATAGGCCTCTGACAAGATCCTCTGTCTCAAATCTGAGTCCTCTGGAACACAAACTCGGCCCCTGAATCTCAAAATCTCGTCCCTGATCTTGAAATCTAGCACTGTGCCCTCTAATACCCTCTGTACCCACTGATCTGATCTCTGTGCCTCTCTGATCTCATCTGACAAAGAAGACACAATCTGAAGCCTCGAGAACCCAGCTGAAACAATCTCTATCTGTTCTCTGATGACCTCACTCTGAAGCTCACTCTGAACAGACAAACTGGACAAGGCAACTTTGCGACTCAAAGCATCTACAACTACATTCGCTCTGCCCGGGTGGTATCTGATCTCACAGTCGTAGTCCTTAACTAACTCTAACCACCGTCGCTGCCTCATATTCAACTCTTTCTGGGTAAAGAAGTACTTCAGGCTCTTGTGATCTGAAAAGATACAGCATCGAACTCCATAAAGGTAATGCCTCCAAATCTTGAGAGCAAAAACCACTGCTACAAGCTCTAGATCATGAGTAGGGTACCTCATCTCATGATCTTTCAATTGCCTAGAAGCATAGGCAATCACTCTACCTGCTTGCATCAGCACCGCACCAATCCCTTGGTGGGAAGCATCGGTGTAGATCTCATAATCTAGCCCCTCCTGAGGCAAAGCCAACACCGGCGCACTAGTCAACCTCTGCTTTAATTCTTGGAATCTGACCTCACACAAATCTGTCCACACAAACGGATTCTCTTTCCTGGTCAACGCTGTCAAAGGTTTCACCAAACTGGAAAACCCCTGAATAAACCGTCTATAGTAGCCTGCCAAACCCAAGAAACTATGAACCTCTTTAACTGTACTCGACCTCGGCCAACTCAAAATCACATCAACCTTAGCTGGATCAACTGACAAACCCTCAGCTGAAATCACATGGCCCAAGAATACCATACTCTGCAACCAAAGTTCACACTTATTGAATTTGGCATACAGCTGCCTCTCTCTCAATCTCTGCAGCACGAATCTGAGATGATCCACATGCTCCTCTACACTCCTCGAATATACCAGAATGTCATCGATAAATACAACAATGAATCTATCGAGACAATCATGGAATACTCGGTTCATCAAATCCATGAATACTGCTGGAGCATTCGTCAACCCAAATGGCATCACTATAAACTCATAGTGGTCATATCTAGTCCGGAAGGCAGTCTTAGGTACATCTCTGTCAGTAACTCTGACCTGGTGGTATCCTGACCTCAAATCAATCTTCGAAAAATTGATGCCCTACTAAGCTGGTCAAACAAATCATCAATTCTCGGCAATGGGTACTTGTTCTTCACTATGACATTATTCAACTCTCTGTAATCAATACACATTCGCATAGAGCCGTCTTTCTTTTTCACAAAGAGAATGGGAGCACCCCACGACGAACAACTCGGCCGAATAAATCTCTTCTCAATCAGCTTTTGCAACTGTTTCTTCAATTCCTGAAGCTCTGCGGGAGCTATTCTATATAAAGCTTTTGAAATTGGAGTTGTCCCTGGGAGCAACTCAATACTGAACTCAAGCTCTCTCTCTAGTGGTAACCCCAGTAACTCCTCTGGAAACACATCAGGAAACTCGCAGACAACTGTCACCTGATCCACACTGGGCCCACTCACATCTAGGTAAACCACATTAGCTAAGTAGCCAACACAGCCTTTACTTAGCATCTTCTTGGCCTGAACACATGAGATCAACATCGTCTCCACTTTGCCCTCTCCAAAGACAAACTGATCAGGGCCTAGGTGAAGCCTAACCTTTTTCTTCTAGCAATCAATCTCCGCCCCGTACCTCGCCAGGAAATCCATACCTAAGATCATGTCAAAATCACTCAACTCTAACATGATCAGATCTATCACCAAAGATCTACCCATGATCACAACCTCCTGATCAAACAACAACTGGTCACTATACATCACACCCCCATCTGGCAACTTTATGCACACATAGCTCTCAACCACACTAGGGGTCAACTCAAGTCTCTCAACTACCCCTCTAGAAATGAAACTATGGGTGGCACCACAGTCAATCAAAACAAACAAGGGAGTGTCAAGGAAGAACAACTGACCAGTAACGGCATGTGGAGTAGCCTCTGCCTGCTCCTACCCCATAGCATACACTCTGGCTCAACCTCCACCTCCACCTCCACCAGAAGTCTCTGCACCTCCTCCTGGTGCACTAGCTCCGCTACTATGACGACGATCTGCTCCTCCAGCTGAACCACCTTCACCTCGGAAGAAGCTTCCTCTATCTCTGCCTGAACCAGGTCTACTGGAACCTGCACCACCTGCTCCACCAGATCCACCTCTAGCTGGACATTCAGATATCTCATGCCCCGGTTGACGACATCCGAAGCATACTAGCTGACCAACCAGACACTCTCCACTGTGCCTCCTACCACACCTAGAACACATCGATGGCTGACCTCCAGTCCTATGACGCTGAGCACTCTTACCAGCTTTTCTCTGCTGCATGGGCCTCTTGCCCCTGTCTCTGTCACTGACTCTCTCCGGCTGAATTGAATACACACTCATCCTCTACAGACACATCTCTAATCTGGTAGCTCTCTCTAAAGCATCACTGAATCTCTGCGGGGGATGATCTCCAGTCAACACATCTCTGGCAATAGCTGGATGTAGACCATGAATAAATTTCTGAACTCTGCCAGCCTCTGTACCCGCTAAACTCGGAGCAAATCTGGCCAACGCATTGAACTGAGTAGCATACTCTCTTACTGAACTCGAGCCCTGCTGCAACTCAATGAACTCTTGAGCTCTAGCATACGTGGTCCCTGGGCTCCTGAACTCACCCTCAAACATCACCCTGAACTCTTCCCAAGACAATGCTTCCTCATCAACGGTCGTCCTCACGATATTCCACCAAGACCTCGCATCACCTCTAAACATGAAAACTGTATATCTGACCCTCTCCCGATCAAACATGGTGAATAGACCGGTCACACTCTCGACCGCCTCTATCTACTCCTCAGCCGCTGTCGGATCTCTAGTACCCATAAACTTGGGAGCTTGATGAATACCCGAAATGCTGTAGATCAGATGAACTCTCTTCGAACTACTAGTACTAATTGTATCAGACCCAGAACTCTGTCCCTGATACGGCTGATACGGATACTGTTGATACTGACCCATATCTGAACACTGACCACCCATCTGCTCAGGATAACCCTGTCTCTGAAACTCAGGTTGTCTTCTCTTTGGCCTCTGATAGGCATCCTCTCTACCGTATCCTTGCTCATCACCTCCGACAGGCTGCTGAGGTCTCTCCCTCATCATCTCTCTGAAGATCCGTCTGACATCTTCTTCCCCAAAGGCACCACGAGCGGCCTGCAGTCCTCTTCTACCACTACCACTGCCACTTGATTGTCCAACTGAAGCACTATCCTCTTCCTCGAAAGATCTCAGAACACGGGCTCTCTTATTTCTCCTATTTGAAGAACCATAGAACATTAGGGTCAACCAAACCAAAACAGATACTACCGTACTTACACCGAGAGGAAAATGAGCTCTGGCTGCTGGGATACGTTGAAATACACACATATGCACCTTGAAAAACAATGCAATTCACACATATGTACACAGTTTCCGCTTTGATATTGCTCTGATACCAAAAATGTAAGACATCCCAGAAGGGTATTACTGTTTACTGCTTTAAATAAAATAATAATAAATAATTAAGAAAATATGGTCAATAATACCCAACTGAAATGCTTAACCGAAACTAACATATCACAGCGGAAGACCTGTAATACAATGTATACATACATATATACATGCCCAATTAAAACTATATTTTATTAAAATATTCGCGGAAAACATATACATGTGCATACAACTTAAACTGAAATAAATTGGATCCCAGATAGCAGCAGACTCCGCCTCTCAGCTCCCAAAACTCACCTGCAAAAGAAAGGGGAGTAGGGAGTGAGTGATAAAATCACTCAGTAATCACTTCATATCCTCAGACCCAAAACCAACCCTCCTCGAAGGATTGCCACCTCAACACAACTGAACAGGCTCAACTGAAAACCACTCTGACGGTCTCATCTTCACGGGTCGGATACTACCTTATACCAGATCGTAAAATATGTATATGAGTATACGTAAACAACCTAGAGTGAAGAGTAATCCGAGCGGGTCAAACTTGATGCACTGAACTCTGACTAAAACCATAAACTGAACAATTATGATACTGATCTGAAATTCACGTGTCATTACGCGGCTTATCATGCTCTGATATTCTACTGTTCGTGTCTTTTACACGCTGTTTCATATTCTGATCATTTACAGTTTCTTACTGTCTTATCATTCTCTGAATGATATGCACTGTGTCATATAATCATGACATGATATGATAACATGCTGAAATCATAACTAGGCCTGGGCTTGTATACTGAAAATGGTTTTCTGAAAACTGTTCATGAAAACTACTGTTGGATCCTGGGATCCCATATTTGAAAATCTCATAAAAGCTTTCTCTGAAAGCTGTACTGAAAACTATGTACCCTGGGGTACCATGATATGCTGAAAACTATGCTGCGCAGACTGATGAATACAGGGATTCGGTACCTTGGCCATGTGAGTTTCCTCTACAAACACGTGCCATAAACTGTATGACCCACGTGATGCCATCAGGCCTGGGCCTGGAAACTGAACTGAACTGAACGCCTCGTGCTATACTGCATCTGATCCTGGGATCAGGAAACCTAAACTACTAGCTGAGCAACCCGGCACATGCCAATACATAGGGCTAGTAATGAGTATATAACTCCTGGTGACACGGGTGCTGAAACTCACAAGTGCCCCCTCGTATTCATGTCTGAAAACTATGTTTTTTTCAACTAAAAACATGAATTCGGATCCTTGGATCCGTATCTGAAAACACTGTATGGCATGCCATGCTATGCATATGCATATAATGCATCATTTATTCTTATTTGAGCTCATTTTACTGTTTACTATCTATCGGATAGGGTTTACTGTGCACATTTCTCGATTAAAGTTTATTTTTCTCATTTTGGCCTGATGCACGGGCGTGTGTGTCACGTGCACGTGCGTGCATGAACGTGCACGGAACCGTGACCAAGTCGTGCATGTGGTCGTGCAAGGTTCTGGAATTTCAAGCAATAATCTCATTTTCACTGGGCGCACGGGCGTGCATGAACCATGCACGGTCGTGACCTCTCAAATTAGGTCATGCACGGGCACGTAAACACGGTCGTGACCATGCAGAATACGCAATGCGCACGGGCGTGCCCCTCGGGTGCACGGGCGTGCGTCCTGCTCTGCACTTCCATGACCACTCGAAATCAATACGATTCTGACCAAAAACACAACCCAAACTCAAATCAAGCATAAATCATATGCCAAACACTTCCAATAAGCATAATTAAACTTCCAGCAACTCCTCATCTCAAACAAATCATCCAACCCATGACATAAACATATATAAACATCTTTCTCACGCATCACATGTGAACAAGCACAAATCATCAGTATAATCATCACAAATCATCATCAACACGCAAGGAGAACATCACAAGCATGCTGGAAACGCATCTCATGCATAAAGCAAGCATCAAACCGAATCAAAACACAAGGGAAAGAGGAAGGAAGCACCTACCTTTAGACATCTTTGTCTCACTAGAAGAACGCAAGATCAAGCTGGATTGGAAGGTCCTGGAAGCTGCTCACCACTTCTAGGGTTGAGATCCTCTAAAAATCAAAGCCAAACTTTGGGTGAAAATGAGTTTGGAAGCGGATAAGATTAACTTAAAATCAAGACAGCTGAAAAAATACGCATGCACGGGCATGCATCCATCACACACGGTCGTGCATCCCAGGAAAATTATAATATTACCATTTTCCCGCACTCGCATGCAAATCCTCCAAAACGGATCCATGCACAAGCCCTCAAACTCAAGAAAAACTCCCCTTTCACCCCAAAACACACACACAACCCTAGAATTCTCAGAAATCACAATCTGACCCCGGATTTGGGATGTTACAAGCACAATTCGAAGGCTTTGGCAGAAATTATGCGAGATGATTCGGAATTTCTTCGAATGTTTTGATCGAAGTCGAACAAACTCATTTTTCTTGCATTATTGGCTTGAAAAAGCTTCGATAGGCTTGAGAGACACTTTGGAGTCTTTAAGGCATGAATCAGTGATGAAGTTTTTGAATTTGTACTTGGATTCTGATTTCGATACATATCATTTGATAGCTTAATTCACTATTGTATAATTTAAACTAGTTTTGTATGTTCATATTTGCATTTATTAAGTATACATTGCCAATGCTTTATGGAGATTATCAAGCAAAATATGAAATTGTTATCATCCACCAACCGCTTAAAGAAGTATTTCATGAATATAAGGACATCTTTCATATGAAAATCCATTATTCATCAGTCAATTACAATCACAAACATCTTTTGATATGATTCTAGTTTTAATTTTTTTTTAACTATACTAATTTTATTTTTTAACCACTCATTGCAGAAATGACAAGTTGAAGTGGTTCCTAGTCGTCAGGTGGAAAAAAGATGTCATCATTAACTTTATGGTCTAAATAGAAGAATGTCATCATAATGATAATAGACCCAACTTTGAAAAATCAAAATTGGAAATGCACCTTGAGAAGAGGCTATAGACAATGCATGATTCAAACCTGATAAAATTCAATGTTTTAAATTTCATAGTGTGCAAATTAGCAGAAATATCTAGTGTTCTCACAAATGGTGGCTGAAATTTTAGCTATTTCAATTCCATTATTGTCTCAGAAAGCATTTTTTAGTATGGGTGATAGAGTGATTGACCTATACAAGGCTTTTCTATTACCTAAAACTGTAAGCATGTTTATATGTGGTGGTGACAGGATATACGTTTGGCATTAGATTTCAACATCTATTAAATTTTGTAATAAATTAATAATTGCTACTAACTTCATATAATTTAAATTTCACGATATTTAAAAATTAATCAGTTAACTATATTGTTTACTTTCATTCATATAGGGGGAATATGAAATCAAGGAGGTGAACTAGTTAAAATGAAACAAGACTGTAACACATAGTATTATAGTTATAGTCATTGAGCTAGTATGTGAGATTGGATTTTGATGATTCCTCGTAAAAATTTATTTTATATTCTGAACTTGATATTAAGTTGTTATTCACAAGTTTAGTTTTTCATTTCTAAGTTCGACTAAACCCTTTATTTCCCTCCATGACATGAGTTATAAGTGTTGTTACCTTCTATTTTGTTATCTTGGTATTGTATTCATGTGTGTGGCCCTCCTTGTTTGGACAATTAGCATTAGGGACTTTGGATTTGGAAGATTGTTATGTTATGTGTGGCCTGCCATCTATTTTGCCTTGCTTTTGTGTTCACGACTTCGTGTCGCCTATCTTCAACCTTCTATTCTAACTTCTGCCTTATGATGGCTTATGTTTTACATTTTGCTAGATATGTATATTGATTAGAGTATTGGTTGGAGTTGTGAATATTGGATATTTGGATTTTTGAATATCAATTTACTGAATGAATATGTATATTGAACTTGTTAGTTATTATTATTAAATTTTGAATATGTATAACACTATAACTTAAATTTCAAGTTTTTAAGTTTATGGTTATGTTGTGAGTTGTTGCTATTAAGTGAACTTTGGATTTTAGATGTTGAAGATAAATGTTCTAAATATTTTGGAAATTTTACAAATAAACATTACTCTACTCTATTTTCGTTGAATCGAATCAAACCTAATCTCAACTACTTCCAACAGACATGAACCTTCTTCCTCCGAGAGGTCTCCGAACTCAAATATTCACAACCAAACTATGAACCAAATACAAACTTTTTGTTGTTTGAGTTTGATTTGATTTGAATTCAATCTTATTTAATGTTAGTAGGACTAGATTCGAATTGAACTAAACTCAAACTCAAACTCAAGCTAATTCGAGTTCAGCTCAATCAAAGAAGTCAAACTCAAGCTTAGGCTAAAGTTCGATGAATTTTTTATTGGTAAAGTTCGAGTTCGAGAGTTAGCTAGAGTTCAATTCGTTTAGCAGAATTTATTTATTTACTTGTAATAGACATATTTATTATCATATATTAGAAATATAAATATATTTATTACGACTTATTAAAACTATCAATATATTTATTATAACTTATTAAAAACACAAACGTATTTATTATAATTGACTGAAAATTTAAATATATTTATTATAACTTATTGGAAATATAAATATATTTATTTTGATTTATTAGAAATCTAAATATATTTATTATTACTTATTGAAAATATAAATGTATTTATAATTTATTAAAGAATTATAATTAATAAAGTATAGTTGAAAAAAATTTTCAATTCAAGTTTACGAATAAAGTTTGAGTTTGATTCATATGATTCGAATTCGAATTCAATAATTTTTAATATCATAATTTGAATTTGAGTCATGATAATTCGTTTTAAGCTTGTTGAAATTAAACTCAAATATATTTAGTTTAAATCTAATTCTAAATGTTAACCCCTGTTAAACAAATTGTTGATAGGGAGATTGAAGAAGTTACTGAGAATGAAGAATATTGAACTAGACCCACTAAAGAGAATTTGGTTGGCTCTGTATTTGACAACTTTGGTTGTACTGGTTGCCTTAATACAGAAGCAAATTGACGTCAATGTTGGGAGAAAATTAAAATCTGATAGAGAGGCCAGTTAGGTTCTGTCCAGGACCAGCCTCCTCTACGAGCAGACAATTTTGCCCACTCTCTCTCTCTCTCTCTCGCTACACATACTTGAATATCAAATGGATCGAATCGGCTCGTTAAACATAGGCCACAGGACCCGTTCCCACCCAAGGTTTTCATGAAATGGAAATTTCTAATTTTAACTTTTAAAACCCAAACACTCACTTTTTAGCTATTTTGTATCTAATTTTATCAACACATTTTATAAAATAATTAAAATATTTTATTAAAAATTTATAAAATAATATTTAAATATATATTAAAATTTTAATAAATATTATAAAATTAAAAGTCAGCCGCCACTACCGTCAGACCAAAAACGGCCACCTAATTATAATTAAATTTGGCCCCCCAAATGACAAAAATGAGTAAATTTGATTGTCTACTATTTTAGCAAAGACATTCAAATCTAGTCATTTCCATTAACAATCATAGTTGAAAATGATCAATAAAATTGATATCAGTCATTTTCTACTATTTTTAACCGCTTTTGCTAGAAAAGTTTCAAAATAAAAAACGATCGATATAACAGTGACTGTTTTAAATTTTTTTAAAATTTTAATATATTTTAATATTTAAATAATATTTTTGTATTTTTAAAAAAAATTATTTTATTATTTTATAAATAAAATATTTTTTTCACTATGAAACACAACAATTGAATATTAAATTCACTTGTTAATTTTGGTTAATAGGTATGTATCTGAGTCTTTAACAAAACTTTGGGTAGGAATATGTCTTACGGTATTTTGGGACATATCCTGAGTCCAATCATACCCATGCATTCGCATGACGCACAACATCCGATGTGCAACCCATTGACACAATAAACTACGTCAAAGTTTGATTTAATATGGATTACAAATATATATATTGGATTGATAAGAATGAAATCAATTCAATTGCGCAACTTCGATGACCCACTCAGCTCTCATTCATTTTCAATTTTATAGACGTGGTCTTAAATAATTCGTTACAGATCAGGATTCTCTCCTTATCAAGTAAGTTGGTCAACTCGTTTATTGTTCTCAGTTGATGTAAGGCATTGTCCTTGGTGCCTTCATACTGAAGCAAATTGACGTTGCGAGATGTTGGGAGAAAATTAAAATCTGATAGAGCGGCCAGTTAAGTTCTGTCCAGGACCAGCCTCCTCTACGAGCAGACAATTTTGCCCACTCTCTTTCTCTCTCTCTCTCTCTCTCTCTCTCGCTATGTATACGGATGTGTATATCGAAAGGATGGAATCGGCCCGTTAAAAGATAGGCCGAAGGACTCATTCTCACCCAAGGTTTCATTCAAACACAAACTTTTGTCCTTTAACTTTCAAAATTCAATTATTTACTTTTTATCTAATTTTACGAAGACATTTTATAAAATGATTTAAATATTTTTATTAAAATAAAATTGTAAAATAATATTTAAATATAATATATTAAAATTTTAATAAATATTTAATAAATATTATAAAATTTGAAAAAAATATTTAAATTTTAAAATATAAAAGGCAATCATCTCCATCGATAATATCACTGTGGCAATGACTGCCCCTAATCGAATCAAATCGAAAATGGTCGCTTAATTATAAAGGCAGTTAGAATGACGGAGACAACCAGATCTGATTACCTTCTATTTTAGAGGAGTTAGTCGGATCTGATTACTTCTACAACAATCATAGTAAAAAATGATCAATGAGGTCAATACTAGCTATTTCCTACCGTTTCTGACCGTTTTTGCTAAAGAAGCTCCAAAATAAAAGGTGGTCGATATGGTCTTTTCTTTCCATTTTCAACTGTTTATTCTGACGGAGGCAACCATATTTGGCCTTCTCTGAAACCAGATGGCCAAAAACGGTCATTTGGCTCTATTATGGGCAACCACCATCACTGACACTGACGGCGGTGGCTGCTAGACTTTTTTAAAATTTTATATTTATATAAATTTATTTGATTATTTTATAAAATTTTTATCTTAAATTGATAAAATTACTCCTAAATAATTATTATTTACTATTATATTTAATATTAAATTTGATCAAAGGACTGGAGACTGAATTTTTGAAACCTGACGAATGGGATTCCGTCTTCAGCTCAAACTATATATGGGAATAAGTCCTTTGGCCTTTTGAGTGAGAATATCTCCTTTGATATTTTGGGACATATCCTGAGTCCAATCATACCCCATGTATTCGCATGACACGCAACATCCATAATACAACCCATTGACACAATAAATTACATCAAAGTTTGATTTGATATGGATTTTATATATCGAATTGATAAGAATGAAATCAATTCAATTGCGCAAACTTCGATGACCCACTCAGCTCTCATTCCTTTTCAATTTCATAGACATGTTCTTAAATAATTCGTTACAGATTGGGATTCTCTTTTTATCTGGCAAGTTGGTCAACTGGTTTATTGTTCTCAGTAAAAGATGTAAGGCATTTGAATAGTTCAAAATTTTCTCAGAATTTGGTATTTTATGATGGACATGATCCGAATGACACAGAAATTAATCAAATTTTCTTTTTTTTGGCAAAGGTGGTTGAACCGACTGCTTCTATAATTCATGATTCATTTAGTTGGTTCAATCTTTTTTTAAATTATTATTTATCTTCTAAATATTATTTGGTAAAATAATATTTATTTTCTCAATTTACTATAAATTCAAAATACAAATTCAAGTAATAAATTTAAACTGTAAACTCAAACCAAACAAATTTGAATTACCTTTAAATTTAGTTTAATAAATTCAAATCAAATCATTTTTTATTCAAACTGAACTTAAATTAAAGATATTTAGACTCAACTTTGTTCGTATCTATATCTATGCACAAGTTTATTGGAAGTAAGGGTTTTTATTATAAATTTTTATGTGTGATCGATCGAATAATGGACTTTTAATGGTTTTTAACCCTCTTAAAAGAAATAATAAGTATATATGAAATTCAAGAGATTCATGAAAATAACCTTCTGATCTTATAAAATCCATTTTGAAACGTGAAAGACTATTCTTCTTATAAATAAGAGTATAATAAGATCCGAATTTTTTATTTTCTCAAGAAATCATAATAAAATAGTTAATATTATTTGGAATATCTTTTAAGTCTTAATCAAACAAAAAATTAAATATTGATCTCTTGACAAGGTCTCATGAGAATTAATTAATGGATTTATTTCTGCCTTCTTTTAGAAAGCCAATTAAATATTGAAGTTTCTTATCAAGATCTTAAAATTTTAAAATTTTTTTTTTCTTTCCTATGAATTTGGAATTAGATGAATAAAATATCATTATTGGTAGAATCAAGAGTTTGTTTACTCTTCCAATGCATTTAGAAATTAAATATTAAATGAATAAATATATATATTTTAGGTTTTTTCTTGTTACTGGCTTTTTTTTTTTTTAATTTCAAAGAATATTTCATTTTTCATAATTTTGGTGGGCATTCTATGATATTAATGTTTCTATAAATTTACTCAAGTTCTGAAAGATCTTTTATTGTTTATACTGGTCAAAACTTTTTATTTAATAAATTAACATTTTAGGGTTAACAAAATTATGACTTTGTTATAAAATTAAAAAAATATTATTTATCCAATTGCAAAAAAACCCCTCATTGTTTAAGATGCAAGGAAGATATTTATTTAGATTTGAGCTCCTTATTTGTATTAATCTTCAAAGAAAATTCTAAAGTACAGATGCATATTTGACATAATTTATAATTATTTTTTATGAATAAAAAAATAATTCACATGCTTAATATAACTTATATTTATTTTAGTAATTTAAAAAATTAATTATATTAATTTTTAAACGATGAGTAAAATTATATAAAATAATATAAATACGTCATAATCGATTATTTAATTTAAATAATGAATTATTTACAATGCTATTATCATAAGGAAACACTATAATCACATTATGACAAGTCCGAATTAGATATGGTGGCGGGTTGTGCTATGTCATATTAGATTGATATCAACGCAACTCATCGTCGTTGTGCCTTAATGCTGAATTGTATCAGTTCGATCAAAATGCAAGGTCTGTGACTTCTAGATCTTTAATGAGTTGACCTGCTAATTTAATTTTTTTAAAATTCTTTAAATTAATTTTAAAAAACAATTTAGGTTTTCTAATATAAAAAAACATGTTTGAAAATTAAATTATAATATAAAAATGTTATTTAAAATGAATGAAATTGGTTATTAAAACCAATCTTACTTATGTAGAAGAATTTTTTATTTATTATAAATAAAAATTCAAATTTTTATTAAATATTAAGTCATATAAGTAAGATTAATTGCAACAATTTAATTCACTTATTATAAATAAATAAATTTTTTTCATCGTATTACAATTTTTGACATTTTATTTTATTAAAAAACAAAATTTTTAAATTTAATATTTAATAAATTTAACTTTTATTTTTTTATAATATTATATCGAACTGACTTTTAAGATCCCGACACAACCCCTTTGACCCATCGCTTAGTACAAATGGCGACCATCTACGTGCCATGCCGAAAAAGGGTAGGGCCAGGTGGCTTCTAATTCAATCAAATAAATAAATAAATAAATAATGAATGAAAACAGGGTAGAACAATAAAAATTGTTCTTTCCATGTATGGAGCAAAAGAGCGACCAAACGAAGGTGGAAATTATGGAATTTAATTTTGTTTCATTATTGGTCCAGTATCATGGGAGACATGACCTTTGAACTACCAGTCCAGGAAGGTGAGTATCTTTCTTTTTCTGAATTATTGCTATTTTAAATAATTAATCGTTTATTTTTTAACAGAAACTTCCAATTTTATAAAATTATATTATATTTCTAAAGTTTAATTTTATTCGATCTTTAAGAGATTGCCCAATCCCCGATGTCCTAGCAATATTTTAAATCTTTTAAGCACGTATCAAATTTTTTTTTGCTTTTTTTATATATATTTATATGATATATATTTATATGATTAAATAATTTTTAATTAATTATAAATTAATACACAATCATGTGATGATATATCACTTAGATACACAAAATGAGTATCAAAATTATGTACCTATATTTTATTTAAAATTTTAACTATATTTTCTAAAACGTTTTTAGTAAATTATAATTTTGAAAAGTTTTAAAAACTTAAAACGGAGGGATCTTTCGTGAGCCATAAAATTAAGAAATATTAGTTAAAATAATTTGTTTTCATTGCTCTTACACAATATTAGTAACACTTTATGAATTATATAGATACAACAAAAAAAATATTTTATCGAAAATTTTTAACTTCAAAATTTGTAAGGCCAACCGATTTATTTCCACTCAAGGTTTCCTTAAATAATAAAGTCTTATTCAAAAACTTTTAAAAAGGTAAATACCCATTCGTTAACTAATTTCTTTTCAAATTTATTAATATTTATTATAAAATGAGCAAAATACCTCCATTAAAAAAAAATCATATTAATATTAAAATAAAATTTAATTTAAAATAATATTAATATAATAAAAAATTTTAAAAATTAAAAAATTAAAAATTAAGAAAATTTATTGGCAATGTAGGCTATCAAAAATGTAATCAAGTGGACAAAGATATCACCTAATTGGATTAGTATTTGGATCTGGTTGTCTCAATGACGGAGATAGTCATATCTGACCGTAAAAAATTTGACATACATTGAGGATGGTCAGAAACAAATGGTTTTAAGCATGTAACACCGTAAAGACTAAGTGGCAAATAACCTAGAAGAAATGGTGAATAGATTATAATAAAAACTTTTAAAAATTTAAAAACTTTTTCCTATTCACTAATCAACCGACCAAATAAAATCATTTATCAAACAAAACAATCAAGTAACATAGCCATGCAAATAAACATAAAGTAAAGAAAGAAAGAGATAGAATTGTTCAACCGATTTTTATAGTGGTTCTGAGCTTCTCCACGCTTTCTACGTTCACTATTCGAAGCAACCTTACTTAAAGATTTTTTTTTCACTATTTTTAGCCCAAAGATACAATAGTTTTTTGTCTAAGGGATTTTGCATTTCTTACACTAAAATTTCCAAGGATTATACTTTAGCCCTAGTTTCATAGGATTGCACTCAAGGGTTTGTGGATTACAAAAAATGAAATTGCCTCTTGATAGGCAGATAAATAAATTAGCTTACATAGTTCTCCCAAAATATTTTACAAGTATGGATCTATAGAGAAATAGTAGAGAAGAGATTAGAGAATCAAGGATGAGTAGTTGGGATGAAATTCTCTAACCCTCTAATATTCAAATCAATTGCTTTATATAGGATTTTGATAGAACTAGTCGTCGTAGCTAAATGGAGAGCCATTAGAGCTAATTGGGGACATAAGAACTTTAATGCAGAAAATTTTGATCAAAACATCACAACCACATCAATTTTGCATGTTGTGACCATAAGGGACAATAATATATGAATTTATGTCATTTGATATCAATACAATCACATTTGAATCAATTTGACATAAATTTTCGTTTCGCACATGCTACAACACATGCAACCTATTTGCATTAATTCAATCCAAATTCTCAATTTTAGCAAGCAATCATATATTCAAATAGGCATAGTCATAACATGACAGTCAATCATTATCAATCAAGTATAATGAAATTAATGAATAAGTTTAAATCTTACTTGAATTGATGACTTCTTTATACCAAATCTTCATCTTTCCTTTTCAGTGTAGAAGCACAAGGAGACTCGTTCCTCATCTTTATTATCTGAGTACTCTTCACTCAAAGTGGCAACAACTTTTTGTTTTGATTTCTTCTTTTTCTTCCGAGGACATTCTTGTTAGTAATGTCTTTCCTTTTCACACTCATAGTAAGTCACCACCTTTTCTTTTTTCTTCTTCTCTCCTTTTGATAGAAACTTGTTAAACTTTTTCAAGTGCATCTTCAAGTCTTCTTTATCTATTGAGCTTTCCTCTTCGGTTTAGTGTGTACCGTCTTCACTTCAACTTTTCTCAACCTTGAATGCGATGTTCTTCTTCTTCTTCTATTCTCTCTTGGGTATCCACTTCATTTCATGAGTCAAGAGACTCCCTATTAATT
Source organism: Anacardium occidentale (assembly GCA_026122585.1). Classification (NCBI taxonomy): domain Eukaryota; kingdom Viridiplantae; phylum Streptophyta; class Magnoliopsida; order Sapindales; family Anacardiaceae; genus Anacardium; species Anacardium occidentale. Next base: position 44,650 of record JAJEJH010000957.1, on the reverse strand, counting down.
TGTCTATGCTCAACATGGTGAAGTACCTTGACTCTTCGATTATGGTCACCTTTATGCTCCATGTTTCCAACAATGATCTTAATATCTTCTTGACTAATTCGAAATTCTCAAACCTCTTACCCACTCCTCTCAATTCGTTTACTAGGTTTGAAAAACACTTGTATATGTCTGCAATGTTCTTTTCCTTCTTCATTTCAAATAGCTCATACTCACAAAAAAGTATCTCCACCTTAGGCTTCCTCATTTGGCTTGTTCCTTCATAAGTCATTTGGAGGATTGTCCATGCTTTATGTGTCGTTTCACAAAAAGATACACGGTCAGATTCCGTAGCATTCAAAGCACAAAATAGGAAGTTTAATGCCCTAAAATTTAAACCTATTAATTTTTCATCATTTTCATTAAACTCATCTTCATCCTTGGGCATATTATTGTGTGGATTTAAAGGAATAAAATCACTCTTGTCAATGATTTTTCAAAGCTTATAGTCAATAGATTGAACAAAAAATTCTATACGAATATTCTATTAACCATAATTTTCACCACAAAACAAGAATGGCCAACTAGAGCTACCCTTTTCTTCAAAAATCAATTTTTGAAAAAGATTTACCATATGATTTTCAAAAAGTAGATCTTGAACTCCTAAAATTTTTTGATTTAAAAAAAAACAAAAGCTCAAGCTCTGATAAAAATTGTAAAACCCCAAAGGCTAAATGACAAACAACTTAGAGGGAGGTGAATATGTTATAATAAAAACTATAAAACTTTTTCCTATTCACTATTGAACCAACTAAACAAAATGAGTTGTCAAACAAAATAATCAAGTAACATAGCCAAACAAATAAACAAAAAGTAAAGAGAGAAAGGGATATAAATACTCAGTCGATTTTATAGTGGTTCGGAGCTTCTCCATACCTCTTACGTCTATTACTCCAAACAACCTTAGTTGAAGATTTTTCTCCACTATTTTTAACCTAAAGATACAATATTTTTTTTTTTCAAAGGATTCCACCCTTCTTACATTAGTTTTTAAACAAGGGATTATACCCTTAACTTAGTTTTTTTTAGGGATTATATCTCAATACTGGTTTCACGGGATTACACCCAACGGTTTATGGATTACAGAAAATGAAATTGCCTTTTGCTGACACAGTTCTTTCAAAATATTTCAAAAGTATGGTTCTAGAGAGAAATAGTGGAGAAGAGATTAAAGTATTAGGATAAAATTGACTAATCTTCTAATCTTCAAATTAGCTACTTTATATAAGGTTTTGAAAGAACTAGCTGTTATAGTTGAATAGAGAGTTATTGGAGGAAATCTATATAGGCACATAGTCGTGTGCCCTTTGTGCACAACCGTGCTTCTCTCCAACAGTCCAATTCTCCTATCGTGCGCACCCTTTATGGGTATGTGTTTTATACACATGATTGTATTTTTTTTTTATCTATTTAGTGCTTCAAAATTCTATACATTCACATAATCTTATGTACGACACCCATATGATCACTACACGACCAAGATTCTTTAACACACATGGGCGTGTGAATTTTTTTGCATCAATTCAAAACATATAAGGGTCCAACAAAGCATGTCAACTATTTCTAGTCATCTCTGATGGTAGAAGTAGTCAGATCTGGTCGCTAATCCAATTATGTGTGTTTTGGGTTGTGGCCTCTTTTTAAATTTTTTATTATTATTTTAAATTTTAATTATTTTCATAAAATTAATTTTACTTTTATTATTTTTAAAATTCTTTTTATTCAAAAAATAAAAATACTCCTTTGATCAGTTAAATTTAATGGTTGATTGTTAAATTTAATTGTTGGTTTTAGTTAAAGGTGAATATTTGACTTTTTAAAAATTAATAAATGAGATTTTGTCATGTAAAGAGACTTTAGGTGGGACTAAGTTGTTTGGCCAATTTAGAGTGAACATTATATGTCTAGTCACTATTTAACATGCTTAATCACTATATATTACAAAAGGATAAATTAGATATTAAATTGAAGTTCTAATTATATTTGTATAATTTTTAGAAAATTGATTAATATTGTATAGTCGTTTAAAATATATTATTTTAATTAATAATATTAAAAATAATCTTAGTTGGTCAAAATATAATATTCTGGGTAGTAAGACAAAAATATTATGTACTCTTTTATTTTTGATAGGTAATGTATTTAACATAACACATTATCTAATAATGAGTAATAATTCAAATTAAAACCCAAGGCTGCATGATTCTTGGTTCATGCCTTAGATTTTCCATTTGAATTTTATAAAACATTAATATTTTTAATTATGGTGAAATTTGAATCGAGTTTGTTTAAGCTTATTTTTGAGTTTATTTCGAATGAATTCAAATCAGATGAGTTTTAACTTGCGAGTTTATTATTTTTGACCTTGAATTTGGAAGGTATATAACTCATCAAGCTCATGAGTTATGAAAATTTTGATTTGAATTAACTATAATGATATCATTTTAGTGACTTATATAAATAACCCTAGACGAGTCGAACTTTAATTCATCAAGAGTCTTGACTCGATGTGATAAATAGTAATGAGTCCATGCAAATTGAGCTTGAACTGTTCATCAAGTCTCTGTTGAATCAGCTTGACGAAGAGTAATGAGTTCAGATGAGTTGATCTTAAATAGTTCGTCAAGCTTTGAGTTCAAGTTCAAACTCATATTCTTCAGACTCAGATTTATCTTCAGATTAGCTAAACTAATCTTGAGCTTGTCCCAATTTGAGTTTGGTTTCACTCGAATACAACCCTAATTTGGATATTTTAATGAATTTTCATATCAATTTATATTATAATTAATTTATTACAATTTTGTTATTTATTGTAAATTATATCATGAGAAGTTATTAAAAAATCAGTTTCACACTATTATTTGACCCGAAAAAAATTAAAAAATGTAACATATGATTAAAATATTTCTAGCATAAAATTAGGATTGGATTTCAACCAAATTAAATTTAAGCTTAGGTCAATTTGAGTTTGAGTCGTCTTGAGAGTAGTTGAGCTCAAGTTCATTGAGCTCCCTCAAACAAGTTATGAGCTAAACTCATATGAATAGAATCGAACTCAACTTCGATTTAAGTTTGATTACAGTATTGACCTGAGTCAAATAAAAAATGACAAAAATGATATTGTTCTATATATTAGTGAAAATAACGTCATTTTAGCTCATTTAAAATCGATTTTTTTTAAGGTTCACGAGCTTAGGAGTGAAACACCCCTCAAGCTCGAACTAAAAAATATTAAACTCTTAACTCTCAGGCTTGAGTTTGTCTGAATTGAACTTAATTTAAAATTGTTCGAATTTAAATTAATTCAGTTTAAATACAACCTTGTATAAAACCTTTTAAAATTAGAAGTTATAAAATAATGAGAGAGATATCGTAATTTTGCTTCCATTTTCAAATTTTACATTGGTTTCTAAATTTGTATTTGAAAAAAACTCATTTCATCCAATTTCGATTTCATATGATTTATTATATTCTTTATTTTTGAAAGCATATATAAAGCAATGTTTTTATATAAAATCATGTTATTTTTTTTCTTTTTGAAAAATGGTTAGAATTATTGAAATGGCATGATTCAAATCTGAAAATCTTAGGAAAATATTTCAAATCAACACTTAATAAGCGATTGATAATCGTATTAAAACAAAGAAAATACAATAATTGAAATAAATAATTTATCCAATAATTAAATAATAGAGATGAAAAGCCCAAAGACTTAATCCCCATATCATTTTTAACTCATGTATGTTAATTTTTAAAAACTTAAATATAATATTTTGTATATAATTTTATCATTTTATTTTATAAAAGGATCAAATACCTTTAATAAAAAAATAAAAATTTATAATAAAATATAAATATTTTTTATTCAAAAAAATAAAAATATCTTTTTAACTATTAATATTTAATAATTATGGTTAAACTTAATCGTTAACTTTAATCAATAGATGAGTGTTTAAATTTTAAAAAATTGTTAGATATAAATTTGTCATTTGATGAAATTATAGGGGGATTAAGTCCCTTACCGCAATATGAAAGATGAGTTTAAACAAATATAATTAGACAATTCAAAATCAGCATTAATCAAAATCAAGTGTGCTGTCTTACCAATGAAGATAATATTATAAAAAAATATTACACTGATATTTTATATATACAACACTACAAATTTTTAAAATCAAGGGATCACTAATATTATTATATTATTATGAATATAATGTAATAACCCAATGGTAGAATTATCTTTTTAGGCTTGAGACCAAGGGTAGAAAAGTCATTTAGAAGTCTTTTGTGACTTGTGCATAGATATTCTTGGGAGAATATTCCATGTAAAACGCAGAGAGAGAGAAATTGAGATTTTCCTAGCACACACGACCGTGTGTCATGGACACATGACTATGTGTTGTGTTATTTAAGCATATATATGTTTTATTTTTCAGTCGCACACAGTTCTAGTTTTCATCTTCTTCTTTCCCTCTCTATTTCCAACAAACCTTAGACTAGAAAGCACCCAACCAGTAGCCATAATCAAAGCTAGAGATCCAGAAGTAGTTAGAGAGAGAGATCTAGAGGCAATGACAGGAGATAAGTATTTCTTTACTCCTTTCATTATGTTTCATAACATGTCTTCCTTCATTTTCTGAGTTTGAGTACGTTTGTTGGGTTATTGATGCTTGCTTGGTATGCTTAAGTGTCTGATTAGTATTTTATAGCTGATTGAGTTGTTGATTTCATGCTAATGGGTGTATGTATGTATACATGAGTTTTACATTTTATTTGTGTAATGTGGCATGAATGAAGTAAATTCCTTGTGAATATGATGATGTTATGATGCTTGAAAGGGCTTAGAAATGATTGTTTAAGATGTGAGAATTATTTAGAAGTGATTTGTTGGGATTTTCTGAGTTTTCAGATGCCATTTGTTGAAAAAAAGTTGAGCACACAACCGTGTACCCGAGGAGACATGCCCATGTGGCCTCTTTTTTGTATGAGCATGACCTTGCGTGACACTCGTGTGTGTATGAAAATCCAGACACACGTCCGTGTACTTGATCCCAAATTTACATGCTCGTGTAAGCAAAACACGAGACTATTGTTGTGTTGTTACATGCCCGTGCCAGTGTGGCACATGGTGTTATGCCTTAGTTGCATGTTCGTGTGTTCGCACCACACGCTCGTGTAGTCAACCAAAGTTTTAGAAAATGATTTTAGAAGCTAGTATGACCGAGAACACGACCAACACACGGTCCCGTGTGCCCTCACACACGCTCGTGTGTTTAGAGACACATGCTCGTGCACCTTAAGAAAAGTATAAAAAAAATTTTAAAGTAAAGCAAAACCACTATAAGCCATTCCTAAGCACAAGAAACCTATGAATAACAAAATATAACAATATATCATGCATGATTATTAGCATAAAGCACAATATGCCACATCAGATGTTTTCATAAATAGATCTAAGGATCCAATAGCATGATTTTAAAAATATAAATATACGATATTTTAGATATCAGTTAAGAGTGGAACAAAAGGGCACTTATGAGTTTACAGCTAGAAAGGGAAACCAACACCGCTAGAAAGGACATGGTCTTTGACCAAGATCGTTAGAGAGAGTACTGATCATGCATGAGTAGTTTTATTATAGGTTTGAGTTCACACAACCACAGTGTCAAATCTCTGTATTCATCAGTTTAGCCAACATAATAAATATTTTCAGACACAGTATCTTTCTGACTTAGTTTTCAGCTTATACTATACGTATATATTCAAGATCTTCATATCACAGTTATTATATCAAAAAAAGTTTTTAGAAATCAGGCCCAAGGGTAATTTTTATAATTAATTAACATTTACATGACATCAAAGCATGCATATCATGTCATGTATAGCATTTATGAGAAAACAGAAACAAATAAAGATAAAAGTACAAAATGCTACAAAAAACACATGACATATCAGAATGAAAGAAATAAGTAATTGTAAAACAGAAATTAATGCGATACGACACGAAGACAGATTAAGTTGAACCTACTAGTGTTAGAGTTAGGAAATATTTGCTGAGTGATTTTATCACTCACACATTTTCCTTCCATTCTCTTTTACAAGTCAGTGATCCTTGGACTGAATAGGAGTGATGCAACTATTAGATTTTGGGGACATGACTTGGCAACAGAAAACATGTTTGGCTTGCATGCTTTATATACATTATTTTGGCTTTATGCATATTTGTATGTATGATATTAATATAAGAATATTGTATGAACAACATGGTTAGAAATGCATAGCCTTGGATTTCAAAGAAAGAATTTATTATTTCTCATTTTAGTTACAGTATTATCCATTTCAACTTTCGCATTAAAAATTTTAGATTTCAACATCACATTTTATTATAGGAGTTTCTGTTACAGATATATTATTAATATAATAAATATCATAAATAATAGTTTACAGTGGTCTGTGACGGGGCCATTATATATAAAATAAAATTATATTTATTTATAATAAATATTAATTTAAAATAAAATAAAATAAAACATATAATATTATTTATAATACACATAGATTAATGCATACAGGAGACGTAGGTCCATCAATTATGAATTGTACAAGAAAAAACACTAAAATTAAGAAGCTTTAGCTGAAAAAGAACAAGTTTCAGCCATTATCGACAAAACTGTCAAGAAATAATTTAAAATTTTAATAATTTTAAGAGCCACCGCATGAGCTGTAGAAGTGAATAATAATAAATTGTTGCCGCAGTGGTTGAGTATGAGCCTAATAATGAATCAGTGGACATTGACAATTCGCAATCATTACGTAAAATATTAAGATTAAGCGTAAATGGTCGGTGGGGTCACCGACAGGGTTAAATAAACAATGCACAAATTATGTATCAAAATTGACTATTCTTGACACCTTCACAATTATAAAAAGGCCAAAACATTTATTGCCACCCAAGGTTTCCTTCAAACAAAATTTAACCCAAAAACTTTTAAAAAATCAAATACCTGTTTGTTGAGTTATACAAATAATTGAAATATAAAATAATATTAAAAAATTAATAGAAAACTAAAAATTTAATAAAAATTTTAAAATAAAATGCAAATTCTAAAAATAAATTAAAATGTTAAAAAATAAAAAAACGATTAAAAAAAGTAGTCATCGTTGCCATTAACCTAATTAAGTGATCGAATATGATTCTGGGTTCCATTGATGACGAATCTGATTGTTTCAATAACAGAAACAATTACAATTAGTTGTCAAAGATCTAGTGATGATAGTCAGATTTATTGCTTTTACCATAGAGAATGATTGAATATGCTCAATTTAAATATGTTAGTTGTTTTGATCATCTTTGACGATGAAGATGACTAGATCTGATAGTCTCCGCTAGATTTTTAATGATTAGATCTAATAATCTCAATAGTAGAGACACTCAAATCTGACCGTTATAGAATTAGGTAGTTATTTTTAACATTTTAAAAAATTTTTATTATTATATTAATATTATTTTATATTAAAATTTTTTTAATATTAACAATACTTATTTTTTTTGAAGTATATTTTAGTCATTTCAACAAAATATTAATAAAATTGAAAAGAATTTGATTTTTAAAAGTTTTTGGGTACAGAAATGTTCAAGCAAACCTTGGGTCGGACTATGGCGTTTGGCCTTATAAAAATCAAACCATCTTTTTCCATCTGCAAAGAGATATCAGTCAAATCCGACAACGCGTTTTTCAATTAGTTTTACAAGTAATTAATACGATCTCACTCCAATAATTGTTCCAAAGAAGGAGATGAGGTGTTTTGTGGTCGGCATTATTTAAGAGAGAAAACAAAATTATTTGTTCACGTGGGAAATTATATTCCAAACTAAAATATCCAAAGACTAGAAGACTCATCCTTACCAAAATGACAACATTTGGTCACTTAAATTTGAACACATTAAATTTTTATTCATTTATTAAATTTTAATAATTAAAAAATATTTATATTATTTTATCTATATATTATGATAAAAATATATTTGAGATATAATTATGATTTTTTTGAACCTAATAAGTATAAATAACTAATTTTATTTTTATTTTATAAATTATCATATTTATTAGTATATTTTAAAAATATTTTATAATTTCAATAAAAAATGATTATATTCACTTAAATATTTTTAAAATATATTATAACCTCAATAGTTTATAATAAGTTATTTACATTCCTTAACTTGTTATGTTTTTAAGTATAATTATTATTTTTGAAATTATTCAGGAGCATACTGAAATTTTAAAATTTTAAAAAATATTTTCAATTTTTAAGTTTCAAAATTTACCTCAATTCAAATTTTAAAAATACCCCAAAATTTTTTTGAATTTTAAAAACACCCTAACCTTTTTTCAATTTAAAAATCCTCTACCTTTTTTAAATTTAGTTTAATCTATATATATAATTCTTTATTATTAAATGTAACATTTTTTTTTAGTTTTAATTTTAATTAATAGAAAAATATTTAGTAAAATTTTAAGAATAAAATATTAGTTAATTTGATTGCATTTTTGTCTTTTAATAATTTTCTAAATAATTTAACAAAAAATTTATCAGAGGGGTGAGAATTTAGTTTTTTTAAATTTAACTAGTTAGATTTTGTCATTTTAGCAAACATTGAATAGGAATAAGTCTCTTGGCCTTGTTCCAATAAATGATGTATTAATTGTCGTGAAATTACAATTGAGAATATTTGTATTATGTGTAGAAAATACAAAACATTAAAATGGTAAAACGAAAAAGAGTTTTAATAGTGGTTCATGATCACAATGAAATGTATATCTATTATTATGTTTTTTTTTTCTTTTTTATAATCAATTCACAAGAAAAAAAAGTTATAAATTTTTATGTTTTTAGTAGTTGCGTAAGTCTAAATGATTATCTGAAGAGTTCTATAAAGAGTTGAAAGAATGTTTTCTTGAGTTTTCTTTAAGGTTTTTTCAAACAAAATGATCTTTTACCTTTGTTTCTCTCTTGGTTTTTGTGGTCAAGTGAAGAGAGCATTGTCTTCATATAGAGACATATTGTGCTTGGAGGTATTACTAAGATTGCATGTTCATTTTATTAAGAAAACATATATACAATCAAAATCAGTATAGATGGTTGGATGTAACACTATCAATATATATTTAATGCGATGTATTTTTAATCGACTCAATCACTTTACAACTAATTCATCATCGAAACGGTTCAACTATTTTACATTGAAGACGACTTAATCTATCTGGTCATTATGATGGTGATTATATCCAATTATCTACTCCGACAACTTGAATACCTTATCTGATGATGACTATTTAGGTACAATCAAATAACTTAAATTTCTTCTTATCTAACAAAATTTTCCCTTCTTGCTATTTGAGTGTCGAAACCCCCGCATTCATGTTATGTGCCAACATGTGTCTAAAGTTTATACAACATGAATCATTTGCACACTTTTTGCATGATTTATCTATTGGAAATTTTTTTACAGTGGACTTATATTAATTGTGAGTTTTATTTTAAAATTAAATTGGGTTAAAATAAATTTGTCTATTATGAGATATCTAATAGTCCATAAATAATTAATTTAGATAAAGGGTGCTAATATTTTAAATTTTAATTTTCATAAGGCTTGAGAAGCTATAATTATGTTGGTGACACAAAGAGAGATAATATTATTAATATTATTTCATAAAATTTTATATTTTTCACATTATTATTTACAATGCAATTTAATTGTGTGATTAGAGAATCATATTTAAAGTTTTTTTTCCCTCTCATAAACTTGCATATCACAAATCAAGGTGTATATTATTATTATTATTATTATTATTGTTAAGGACATTAACACCGTACGTTCGTAAGGCTAATATGCCATAACTTAATTTTAAGTTCAAGAGTAATATAAAATGTACCTTGATGTGAAGTAGTTTTATAATTTAGTTGGTTATTATCGCCAAAGTGGTTAATCTACTAAATTTATCAAATTTCATTTTCATATGTTTTAGGGATGTCGACTAACTCAAACTTTTAAAGTTGGAAGAAAGCTATGGAGTTTGCTATTGAGATGGCTGATGGATCTGGCTATGACTACACTTAAGCCTATAGATCTCATAGATACAAGTATTGGTATAGAAAAGCAACATGCAATGCATGCATAGGCATACAAGAAGTTTTAATGGTGTTGTTTGATGACATGACCGTGAGATGGTCAGTATAGTCATATGATGTGTCAATTCCACATTAGCTAGAATTTAGGTGAGCCATGATTGTGTAGCTTACAAGTGCACGATTGTGCATGATGTCTATAATTAAAAATTAAAAAAAATTAAGTTTAATTAATTGGAAATTAAGAAACATAAGATTTAATACATTTCATGCATTCTTATGATATGACATACCAAATGAAATGATTTTAAGTTAAAATATGAAAAATGATTTTCTCATATTTTTAGATCTTCAAATGGAATATGCATGTTTTATGAAAAGTAGAAAAATGATATGCTAAACTCTTTTAGGGCGAATACAAAAATGCAACTATAAGTTCACATGCTCGTTAGTAAGGGAAACCAATGTCTACTAGGCAAGACATTACAATTGGCTAAACTTATTAAAGAGAGTGTTGGTTGTGCATTAATAAAACTCATATAGTTAGGGTGTCAAATCCTTGTGTTCATTAGTCTAATTATTATATGAGTTTTATGAAAGTTTTTATGAAAGATAATGATTTTATGATGGGACCTTATGATCAATTATGATAAATTTTTATGATGAAATCTTCAGATTGATTACTATAAATTTAAGAATATGATTTTAAGAATGAAGCCTTTGGGCTAAGTCATGGTTTTTAGCATATTTTATAACATGACATACATGTCATAGCATGATAAAAAAAAAGAGAAAAGTAAGATTTATGAAAAATTAAGAAACACGAATAATATAAGATAAATAAGGAAATTAAATTAGGAAATAAGGTAAGAAATATGAATTAAGTAAGAAAGATTAGGACTTTTAAAATAAGAATTCAAGGACTAGAGCTATATATGTTAAGTTTAAGAGTTTACTTGTTGAATGACTTGTTACTTATTTCAATCTTTATCCCTACAGATTAAGTCGTTTTACATACTAAGTATTTGCACATGAGATATTGTAGTTGTTAGGATTGTATTTGAGTTTTATGCACAGTTTATAGATAACGTTAGAGATTTATGTACAATTTATGTTTACAATTTTATGTTTTCAAATTAATTATTATGGTTTACAATGTAAATAATATTATGTTTTGCATCTTATAGAAAATTAATAAAGAGGTATTATCCAAAAAAGAGTTTATGTCATGTTATGTTTTAATTAAGTTTATAATTTCCACACTATAGGTATGAATGAATGGTTTAAGATTTTCGTATAAGTTTTAAGAAATATATGTAATACTATTATGTTAATCAAGTTATTAAAAAAAAAAAAAAAAAGAAACATATAGTAGCATTATAATTGTTGATATCAGAGTAAGATTTTAGGAAGTTGTTTTGAAAACAGATTTTTGAGCATTTTAAAAAATAAATTGTTTCAAAAATTACTTATTTTTCTATAAAGTTACTTTTAGTTGTGAGTCTGAAGATCTTGATAGCCAACACTTAATATGCCTACTCAATATAAGTATTTAATTTTCTGTACTGTGAATTCATGTTAATTAATTAATTGTTAGTAAAATTTTAAAAGATGAAGAGAGATAATATTTTCTAGTTGAGAGTTGATGTGGCTGAGAGTAGTGTGTATTGTAAGAGTTGAAACTAGGTGTGTTTAACAATGTCATTTATGCTATTTAGTAGTTGGTTATAGTTGAAAGTATAAGAGAAAAATGACTAAAAAGAATATTAAACCTTAATTGAGCTTAATTGACTAATATTTCAAATAGAGGTAAAATGATCTTTTTACAAATAATTAAAAGACAAAATAGGGGTTAAAATAAAAGGACATAAAATAATTTACATGTTTGGCAAAGTTATTTTGATAAATTGTAAAGATTACATAAATGTTATTTTTGTAAAAAATGAGGGGTAAACGGTGACTTTGATAAAAAAGTTATTTTTTAGCTATTTTAAAAGGCACACCGACATGACCTTTCCTCTTTTATCCTTTATAATTGATTAAAATCATAGGAATGACTTATGATTGTGTTAAAATTAAGAAATAAAGGTAATGACATTTTGGTCATTTTAGAATTAGTCATTAAATACAAGAGATAAGGATGCATTTATTTGGTTCATCTTCTTCCTCCTGTAGGCAATTTCTTACTCTCTTATTTCTCACCTAAAAAAACCCATGCACAAACCATATAAAACCTCAAAATAACTATTATACCCTCTTAATCCTCCTAAATCTACTTTGACTATAAAATCTCTCTTTCTTAACCTTGATCCATGACCTAAAAAGATAATTCTAACATTGATATATTATATGTGTTGATTGTTATCGAGGCAAATTAACCAGATAAAGAAAAAAGGGTCGACTCATAGTTATGATCTTTTAGGAAATTTTCACACTAACATAAATGACTTTTATTCACCTACAATTTGTAATTGCAAATGCTTAATAACATTCATTGATGATTTTTCTTAGTGTAGTTACCCATTCTTGATTAAGGAAAACTCAGAACCTTTTGACAAATTTAAAAAATTCAAGACTAAAGTTAAAAACCAATTGGGAAAAGTTATCAAGATTGTTAAATCTAATCAAGGTGAGAAGTATTATGGCAAACATGGTACACATGGACAAATTAAAGGTTTGTTTTCCAAGTACTTAGAAGATTGTGAAATCGTAGCTTAGTTTACTATTTCTAGTAGTTTTAAATAGAAAGGTATGGTTGAAAGGAAAAATCGCACACTTAAGGATGTGATAAGGAGTATATAGAGTAGACCTAATCTTTTACACTATCTTTAGGGTGAGAGTATTAAAACTACTGTATATATCCTCAATAAAGTCCCAAGTAAGTCCATACCCAAAATGCCTTTTAAGTTACAGATTAGAAAGAAACCTAGCTTGAACCACCTCCATATTAAAGGATATCCTTTAGAAGTATGTCTTTATAATCCTAGTAAGAATAAGTTGCATTCTCTAGGTCTACTCATTGTTATTTCATTAGATACCTATATCATTATAAAAGACACATATTTTAACATAGAGAAGAGGGTTTTAGAATTATAAAATCATAGATAGCTAAATACCTAGAATTTGATATAGTTGATGATAGTAATCATTCTGAGACATTAATGAGAATATGTAGATCAAAACCACATGTTCTATTGCCCATACAGTAAGAGATAAGGGTTCCTACACTCATGACTACTTTTATAGAGAAAAAAGGGTTTATGCAACCAACACCTATTGAGACTTCTCAAACACAGGATTTGACCCTTCAGGCTCCACTTAAAAGGTCTAACGAGAAAAGGAGATTTGTCATTCATACAAATTATATGGTTTATTTTGGAGAGATTGATTATAAAATTAGTCATATAGTGGATCTTGTATCCTTTGCAAAAATGATTTCTAGTCTTTAATTTGATATGTGGTAGAATACAAAAATAGATGAAATGTAATCTGTGTATGGAAACTATTTGAGTTATTAAGAGGTAGTAGGCATGTTAGATGTAAGTAGGTTTATAAGACTAAGAAAGACTCTAAAGGAAACATTAAGTGGTTTAAAGCCACATTGGTCATTAAAGGATTTACCCAAAGAGAAAAGATTCATTACATTGAAACCTTTTCTCCAGTTTCTTTTAAGATACATTTAGGGTGATCATAACTTAGTAACTCATTATGATTTGGAGTTATACCAAATAGATGTTAAGACTGCATTCTTAAATAGAAAATTGAATGAAAAGGTCTTTATAGTGTAACCTAATGGATTTCAAGAAAATGGAAAAGATCATCTTGTATGTGGGCTAAAAAGGTCTATTTATGGACTCAAACGAGCTTCTTGTCAGTAGTATCTAAGGTATAACAACGTCACCACCTCTATTAGTTTTGTGGAAAACGAAGTGGATAATTGCATATATTTCAAGGTTAATAGGAGCAAATTTATTTTCATTATTCTCTATGTGGATGATATTTTACTTGCATGTAATGATCTAGATACATTGCATGAAATAAAGTAATTATTATCTAGACAATTTGATATTAAAGATCTTGAAGAAATATCTTTTGTTCTTGGGATTGAAATCCACAGTGACAGATTTCAAAACTTATTGAGTCTATTTCAAAAGGCATATATTGAATGATTTTTTTGAAAAGATTCAGCATGCAAGATCCTAAATCTTGGGATGTGCCAATCACTAAAGGTGATAAATTAAGATTGACACAATGTCCTAGGAATAAAGTTGAGATGGAGTCTTTTAGAGAGATATCTATCAAATTTTGGAAAAAATATTAGGTTGCAATTTAAAAAAGTTTTGAGATATTTATAAGGAATGAAAAATCATATGTTGATCTATCAAAAGGTTAAAAATCTTAAGTTGGTGGGTTATACAAATTATGATTTTGCTAGTTGTATTGATGATAAAAAATTCAATCAGGTTACATTTTTACACTAGTAGGTGGTGCAGTGTCTTGGAAAAGTAGAAGGTAGACATTAATAACTTCTTCTACAATGGAAGCTGAGTTTATAGCATGCCTTGGAGTAGTTATACAAGTTGTATGGTTGAAAAATCTCATTATTGAGATGTGTGTTGTTGATTCTATTACTAAACCTATACAGTTGTATTGTGATTACATTTCTACAATAATATTCTCTAAGAATAATAAAAGTATGACATGGAGTGAGCATATAGAGATTGAATATTTGATAGTGAAAGAACTTGAAGAAAGGTGACATTACAATAAAGCATATTAGGACTGATGACATGATAGCAGATCTTCTAACTAAGGGACTTTGCTCTAATGCTTTTAGGAAACATGTTTTCAGCATAGGTTTAGTGAAGTCTTTTGATATGTTTGGTTAGTAGGAGATAGTATATTTATTATTTGTTTTATGTTTTTTTAATAAACTTAACGTTGATGTATTTGAAATTTTTTTTATGATCATCAATAATATTCATTCATAATTTTTTTTTCTTGTATAATACATGACATGTCATAACATAAAGTCTTAAGACTTGTGTCCTTCTTAAGCAAAAGCTTTGGGGCATCTATTATTTGTAGCCTTATTTGTATATCTTGTGACACATTAGGTAATCTCAAGTTATTTATTTATAATTAAGACATACATGTTTATTTTATAAACCATAAGAAATTTCTCAAGTATGGCAGTACTATTTAAGGGAAAGAAATCAATGACAAGTAAATTGAAAATAACACATATTAGATCATAGATAAGTGCTATTGTTCTTTGCTACACTACAAAATTTAGTTCATGTTGATGAGGTTGAATGGTACACATGACCATAGAAGGTTTTATGTCTCTACATGATGTAGTAACCGTTGTGATTCAGTATTAAAGATCTTATTGAACCGAATTATAACTTAGAATTGTCTCCAAACTAATTTTATTTTCTTTACAAAATTTGGACCTTGAAGTTTCAAGCCTTAACCTGAAAATTAATTTTACAAAATGTTTTAAAAAATTAATCATAATTAATGTCACTTAAGTGGGAGAATGTTGAAAATTTTCTTATAAATAGCTTATATTAATTATGGGTTTTATTTTAAATTAAATTAGGGTAAGATAAATTAGTCTACTATAAAATATCTAGTTGCCTATAAATAATTGATGTAAATAAAGTAGGCTGATACTTTGAGTTTTATGTTGTGGGCTTATTATTAATGTAAGCTATAAATGCCCATAAGATTATGATAGAAGAACTAATAAACACTCTATATAAAGGAGGTTAGGTTTATTTTTTTTTGTTTTATTCCAAAAAGAGTCGCTATTATCTTACCCATTGGAGACCGCTTTAGAGAAAAAGGGAAGAAATTCCTAAGACTAAATTATTTTCTTCTACAATTGTGTTATATGAATTGAGATGGATTTGAAGACATGTTTGTCTATAAACTCAATTAATTTGGTGCTTTATATAATCATGTATGTAAATTTTATTCGTATGATATGCTAAATTAACTAACATTATCTACACGCTAATGGTGACATGTTATATTGTGAGGATACTAGGTGCAATACCATATATTTGTCACGTGACATTGTACGTTGCTTTGAGTTACATTTTTTTGAAGGGTAACTTTCCCTCATAACATTAATATTTATTTGAAATATAATGTGAAAAAACATTAAGTTCTATTATTTATGATTTATGGTTCATAAATTCTAAAGATAGAAAAGGATTTAGTATAAAGTCAGATTTATGATTCAAAGTTAGAAAAAAATATTAAAAAATAATGATTTTTAATAATTTTATGAATTTACACTATTGTTAGTAAGCATGTATTTAGAAGATTTCTCATAGGAAAAAAAAAAAAAAACAAAAATTCAATATTAATAAAACAATTTAATCATATCTTTTTGACTTAAGTAAATATGACCACATTTATCAATTTTATGACTTATATTTATATCAATTTTTCTCTTGACTATCAAAATTACATTTATACCCTTGACCTTTCTTACATGAGCTCACCCCTTCCAAAAAAAAAAAAAAAAAAAAAAAACATCACATTGATATTGTTTCAAATTTTCTTACTTTGAATTCACAAAAAAATGTTCGATTATCCAAATATTTATAAAAAATTTAAGTTAAAATTTAATTTATATCAAAATTATAGGTAATAAATATTACTATTTATGTAAGGGGTGATATAAAATTTTGTCAATAAAGGTCTGTATAGATATTTACTAGGGGTATGTTGATATTTTATATAAGAGAGGTTAATTGATATTTTCTTATATAAAGGTTAATTGATATTTTACTACGTTAGGATGAAACAAAATTATTTCATATGAGGGGTATATGAATATTTTGTATATAATATATGATTAATTGATTATTTATTATATTAATATTTTATCACACAGAGTATCTACTTAATTAGAGTAAATTCTATATTAATTACCAAATTGATATATTGTGGTAATTATATTGCTATTTACCAAAAATTGTATCTTGTAAATTATAAAATCAAAACTATAAACAATAAAGTAAATGTGTAATCATATAATGTAGATTTTGAATTCTAAACCGTAAACCTTAAAACCCATCCAAAAAATTAAACACTAAAAGCTAAACTCAAACCCAAAATTGGTAATCTCTAAAACATAATCCTAAACCCTTAATGTTAAACCCTAAACCTATACATAAACTTTAAATTATAAATCTTAAATCGTAAACCTAATCTTAAACTCTAAATCTTAAACCATAAACCCTGAACCTAAATCTAAACCTAAACAAAAACCTTAATGAATTGTAAAACTAAAATTTATACATTAGACTTGTAACTGAGGATTGATATATTGGTATTGTAGGGTTTATCAAAATGTCAGGGTATGCTATGATTTGTTATAAAGGAGAATGGGTAGAAGATAAGAACGACAATACATTGACTTAGGGCGGCAAGATGGTATTAAAGTCTTGGAGAACACTACATTAGATAAATTGATCTAATTATTGAGTGAAATTCTCCAGATAGATAGAAGATAGAATGAGATTGAGTTATCTATTAGATTAGCAAATCTTGAAAGTAAAAAGCCTTTGGTAATTACATGTGATTGATATATGAAGTGTCTTATTAGACTTTCTATTCATATGAGAGAATAAATTCCACTGTATATTAAAGACATTTGTCTATTAGTTCGTCCATTGATATTATATAGCAATTATGATGTCTAACAAACATATGTAAGGGCTAGGAGTTTGAGGGGGTCCCCATGGATGCTATACACAAAGGTGATACAAATGACATGGACGAAGATGATGATAATTATATTGATGGCCAAGTAGGGGTTCCTATAACAAATAACAATATAAAAGAATAATTTTAACGATAACTATTTCTATGATTTGCATGATGTACTACATGGAATTTGTTTGGCCACAAAAATGACATAGATGATATTCCTATCGAAGAATAGGAGTTTAAGCAGAAGACACAAGTTTAATATGGTACAACAAGTCCAAGTGGTGTTTAGAAACCAACTATTATGCATGGCCATGTAGAGTCAAATATGCAAAATGTATTGATGATGAAATTTAAATGGTTACTTGATTACCCTAACCTACCTTCTACATCCAATGCCTCAAGAGTATAAAGAGATGAGGATAATTATAAAGTGAAAAACATATTGCCTAACAAACAAGGTATGATAGATGCATTCAAAAGGCATTCCGTAGAGAACGAATACTAGTTCAAAGTAGAGGAATCAAAAATATTAAGATGAGAGGTGATATGTCGTAATCAGTCATGCACATGGTGTGTGCAGGGTGACTCAAATTAAAGAGTCAGAGTTCTTCCAACTATGATGCATGGTAACTGAACACACATGTATAAGAGATCAAATAATACCATATAATCGACAATCTGAAGCTGAGGCATTAGGTTAATTATTGGCTGAGAGGTTCAGATTGGTTAATTATATATATCTATTAAAAGAAATCATATTGGACATTGCACAGAAGTATTGAATCAACATTTCATATTCCTAGGCATGATGAGAAAAATATTAGGCACTTGGAGCACTTCGAGCACATTAGATGAGTCATTTGCATTGCTACCAGACTACCTCCACAATTTAATGCACCATAACCTGGTACCTGTACAGATATAAAGAGTGATGAATAAAATAAGTTTCAAAATGTTTTCATGACAATGGGTTGTAGCATTTAGGCATTTTAATAGGCCATTCCACTTGGCATCTGTGTTAAGGAGACATACTTGAAGGGTAAATATTTTGGAAGTGTATTCATTATCGTTGCAAAAGATGAAAATAATTAGATGTATTATATCACATTTGGCGTTAAAGGTAATAAAGACTATGCATTCACGTATCAAAGTTGGTCATTATTTCAGATCGACGTGTCAATATCATTCTACAATCGATGAAGTATTCCCCATGGATGTTATCGTCATCATAATGGGTAACATGAAGACTAAATTTAGGAGTCACGTAAAACTGACAGCTTGGTACTGGAAAGCAACCAAGGCCTATACAGTAGTGGACTTCAAGACAACATTTAAGGCATATGGCAATATTAATGCAGAAACGACACACTAACTCTTTAGAATCGACTTTTCGTGCTTTTTTTGACAAAAGTGCTAACCAAATACTATTAATATACACACCAAATTATAGAGAATTTCATAAGAATCGTTTTTGTTACTTTTTTTTTTTTCTATTTTCGTTGTGAAAAAATGTCCATAATTATCAGAAAAAAAAATATGGGTCAAGTTAGTATGTGTGGATCGGGAGCCGTTTATGCATTTTTTGTGTGATATTTTTTGGATTTGAATAGTCCACATGAATTCTAACTTGAATTTCAGTCCTTACTTATATATGAGCTATTTTGTCCAAAAAATTTATATGATTAATTTTGCTTAATCCTAAAATTATATGGTTAATTTGTTGTTATTTATTTTATGCCCTTTATTATAAATTTTACATCATTAAGAAAAGACTATCCGTTATTTAAAATAGAGAACGAAGGATTTGAAATATTACCATAATAATAATAAAAAAGAACTATGAAGATGTTAACTGTTTAAAAACAAAACAAAAATAGAAGAATAAAAACAAAACGTGACTCTCTGCTTATTGAATGACCTTCTTGTTAAACAAAAAAAAAAAAAAAAAAAGGCTATGAAAACGTGTCCTGCTACTGCAATTAGAAAACTATTTATGGACCTTCTCAATCACCAATGGGATAATCTCATCAAAGTGGCTGAGATTTGGATTCACAATTACCATTTTAAAATCAATACAAAGCCCTTTTACAGTGGAATACGTACATGTCAATTTTTATTTGAATTATAATTTAATTCAATTTAAATTTAATTAATAATTTAATTTAAATTATATCAAACAATTATTAAATGATATTATTTTTTTCAATGAACCAAGAATTCAAAATATAAATTTGAGTTACAAAATTAAATTAAATTATTTTTATTCAAACTAAATTTAAATAATTTTAATTTAATAAACTCAAACCAATTTATTCTTATTTGAGTTAAACTTTAATCAATAAATATTCAATCTCCATTTGATTGGAGTCCATCTTTAAATATAAAGCGTAAGATTCAAGATTGGAACAATAAAACTTAAGAGAAATAAATATTTATAGATTATTTAGTATATAAAAAACAGATAATCCGTAAATTAATAAAAAAAATACTTGAACATGTAGGGATATTGTATACCAATAACGTAACTCTCATAAAATGCATTATTTTATTGTATTATTATCCGAAGTTTGGTGCAGGGATACCCAACAAACAGTCAAAGCTTTTGGAGCTTCATCAACAATTATTGCTAATGGGTATCGACAAACTGTAGCACGTCTGACTTAAAAAATAATCACATTTTATAAATGTCCGGATTCTGGACCTCTACTCACCATTATCTTATTAAAATTCATATCTGAGATTTTATAATTCAGAAAACCATTAGAAATATCTGGAGGGTTTTATTTTATAACAGGATATAAAATAATTAGATATATATATATATATACATCTCACAAGATCCACGTTTTTCTCTTCATGTGATAAAATAAAATTTGAGCACATGTCAATTTTTTGCTTGACAATAAATGAAATTAAATACACCGAACCCATTTAATGAAAGTTGTGTATTCAGAATAGGAGGAGCGCCACATCTAAATCTCAAATAAACTGAGCCCTCCTTAATATATAACTTGGTATTTTTTAAGTTCAATTTTAATGCAACATTTGAAAGAGTTTAGCTATCCAACCAGAAGTGCTAATCTTTATAAGAAACAATTTATCATCACAAACTCAAGATTTTTCCTTGGGAATCTGATATGGGACTCATCCGGTCTTGGGTGCTTACACCAGCAACAATGACTTGCGAACAACGTGCCAGTATTGAACATTGAAGGAGACCATTTGGTAAAATTTTATGGGCATGAGGCAAAAGGGTGAGTCCCATATTAAGTTTTGTAGGTGGGAATCACATCCAACTTGTTGGACTTATTGATCTTATTATGCAATGTCATTGAGTTGAGGCTGAAAGTCAGGCGATGGAAAGCACCTGTAATTAGTTGTTTCACACCTTGGTTCCGATTTTATGACTTCTAGATGGATGAGGTTATGGTGTCTTTCACACCCAACTTTATAACTTTTGTACTGAATTCATGCATTACCGCCTACCCTAATAACTTACTGCATAATCCTCCGAAACCGGAAGTCAACGAATGCGGTAAAAACTAGAGGGTCTTATCTGGTTTATAAGTGGATCTACCTCTCAGTGGTAGCTGCAGCAGAAAGGGAACTGTTCAGCAATGAAACAATTGCAGCTACCGCATGTCAAAGGCCTGTGAACTTTCCGAGGCACAATAAATAATAAATCAATCAACTCCTACGGAAAATAAACAAGTAATGTGAACGTACGCCAGATAGCTTGCAAGAAAGCACAAGCCACACCTCAGCGTTTGGTGAGGTCAATTCTCCTTTTAGACCCATGTAAATCACGTGATAAAATCCTCCCTTGCTTACTCGTCTGTTATTCTGTGATCCATAAATAACTTTGAAAAACAAAAAAATATGAATTAAACTTTTAAATTTCAATTTTAATGAGTTTTTATGGAGTTTGTTGTATCCATTTTTTTCGAAAACTAAAAACGGTATTTAAATTCTATGTCAAAAGAGCCTTAAATTTTCTTTAAAAGTCTTCTAAATTTCTTTTGTTTTTCTGGTGGGGGTAAAGCTCATGTTTAGGTGGCAGCTATCAAAAAGGAAAAAAGAACACTCGCCAATGTTGTGAATATCAAGTGTATTTTTTATTATTAGGCTAAAAATTTAAAAAATTTAAATATCTATTTGATGATTTTTTTTTTAAATTTTGCTAATATTTTTAATAAAATATCAAAAAATTCTCTATCAAAAAAAATATTATTAATATTAAAAAATTTTAATATAAGATAATATTAATATAATATTAAAAAATAAAAAATTAATAAATTAAAAAGAAAATACCACTGTTACTGACAACGATGACTATCGAAAACCTAATAAAGTGAACAATAATGATTACTTGGTTCGATTGATAGTTTAATATGTCTGTTTCGAAGGATCTGATTGTTTTGATAGTCAAAACAGTCAGTTTTAATCATGCCAACCATTTTCGGTCAACTCTGATAGAAGGTGTGACAAAATCTGACCGTCTCTGTCAGATCTTGTTGCCTTCGCTCTATCATCGAGAAGTTAAATCTAACTATCAATCGAATCAAATTGCTATTTCTAATCACTTGGTTAGGTTTTTGGTGGCCACTATCTAAAATTTTTATTATTTTATTAATTTTTATTATTATTTTATATTTTAATTATTTTTATAAAATTACATTTATTAATTATTATTTTTAAATTTTTTATTTAAAAAAATAAAATACTTTTTTTATCATTAATATTTAACAATTGACCGTTAAATATAACTATTAATTTTGCTTAACAGATGCATGTTTAGTTTTTTGAAAGTTAATGGTAGGACTTTTCATTTTGGAAAACCTTGGGTGGGAATATTTCTTGTGGCCTCATTATTACTAATATTATTATATAATTATTTGTTGGCATATAATCCGTATCTACGAGGCCGTCTTAATTTGACTATAATTCGAGTAATAACACGTGCCAAGGGCAAATTTATAAAAGCCACAGAGGTCTAGCCAAGTGGGTAGACGTGGCATTATTCTATTGGATTACGTGAAAATTTAAAGCGTGCAGCCCATAGTAGTCCCTTAAAGAGATAACATTTCCCCTTAAAATTTTATCGAAAATCAGTTTCCCTCGTAAAGTATCAAAATAGCAGTTTACGACCCTGCTGTAAGTATCCCTTTAGGGCTTCTCTTATTTGATTTTACGGATTAAATGTAAAACATATCCGATAATTAATAGGAATCAACACATCAGCGACAGAATGATAGTGGGTGTATTGTTATTTTTGATGCCTGAGGGGGGAAGGGAGATTATTTTATAAACCTCGGGGGTGGGGATGCGCTAAACTCTCACTTAATGACCGTTTCTTAGGTACGGCATCCAACCTCCATTCAAAACTAAAACTCCCTCGCTTACCGACTAGCCAAGGAGCCAACTGGTCATCGTTTCTTCCTCTTGAAAGAGTAGAAGACACAGAAATTGTTTAAAGCTTAAAAACCAAAAAAAAGAAGAAAAAATTCATATATCTTGTGTATATATACACATGGTTGCCAAATGTAACACACAAATTAATTCATCTTTTTCTTTTTTTTCAAAAGATATGAGAACCGTATTTATGGCAGTTGAGACACGAACCCAGATTAATCTGATCGGAGCCAATTTTGACAGAGATTTACTACAAAAAGGATATAAAGAGCATTTGCAAGGTGTTTAGAAAAGCAGAATTAGTTTCGTGATTCGAAGAAAACAAAGAACAACAGAGGAACAAAAGCAATAAGAAGAAGAAGAAGAAGAAGAAGAAGAACCTGAGATTTAGAGTTTGTTAATCTTGCAGAATGGGTCATGCTAACTACATAGGGAAATACCATCTTGGACGAACAATTGGAGAGGGTACTTTTGCCAAGGTGAAGCTGGGAGTAGACACCACGAATGGACAATATGTTGCAATCAAGATCATTGATAAACAAATGGTCCTGGAAACTGATCTCAAGTGTCAGGCGAATTTCTAAACCTTCTCTTTGTTCGTTCTTCTTTTTGATTGATCTTTTCAGGCTCCCTGAAGAGAAAATAATTCTGTTATAGAGAAGATCAGTGCCAAATGATTACTTCTAACAGTTCAAAATTCAAACTGCAGGTACAAAGAGAGATAAGGACAATGAAGCTTTTACATCATCCCAATATTGTTCGTATACATGAGGTCTGTTTCAAGCTTTCAGATTAATAAAAATTTTGGATTGTCCCTGAAATCTTTACTTCTAATGCCTAAATTGAGTTTGATGCAGGTAATCGGCACAAAGACGAAGATTTACATAGTAATGGAATATGTATCTGGAGGACAACTCTCAGACAAGTTGGTAAGAATCATCAAATTGAATCTCGGATTCAAACACTCCATTCAAGAGATGCTTTCTAATGACATTTTTAATCTTCCGTACTCTACATAGTCATATGCCAAGAAGCTGAGTGAACCAGAGGCAAGAAAACTTTTCCAACAGCTGATTGATGCAGTTGACAATTGCCATAACAGAGGAGTTTATCACAGAGATCTAAAGGTACATATAATTTTATCTACCAGACATTCTGTCTATAAGAGTCGGTATTGACAAACCATAATCTTGCTAAATTTCTACAGCCAGAGAACTTGCTTCTGGATAGTAAAGGAAATCTCAAAGTATCTGATTTCGGACTTAGTGCGTTGCGGAAGGTAAAAAAGCATTATTTTCTAGTTTCCTGAAAATTCATTTATTATCTAAACTAAACCAGTAATGGATTCAATAATGTGTGGCTGAAAATCTAATTATTATTTACAGCCTGGGGACATACTAACAACAGCCTGTGGCTCCCCATGCTATGTAGCACCAGAGGTAAGAAAACTGCAATGCAAACAGAAATGATAATTAAGTTTTGTTTAACATAAAACCATACCTGAATTTCTTCGACCTCATGGCTAATGGTTCATCTTCTGACGAATAGCTGCTCGCAAACAAGGGCTACGATGGAGCAGCAGCTGATATTTGGTCATGTGGAGTAATCCTTTTTGAACTACTAGCTGGCTATCTACCATTTGATGATCGGAACCTAGTGGTTCTGTATAGAAAGGTATGCTGTTATACATAGAATGTAACTGGTTATTCATCCAAACATTCGTCTTTACTGATAACTATTTCTGTATAAAGATAGCCGCAGCAGAATGCAAATTTCCTGAATGGTTTACAGACAGTCAGAAGAATCTAATCTCAAGGATACTAAATCCAATTCCAATGATGGTATAGTGCCAAAACATAATAATTTTATTTCAACTTTTCATCTAGAGTAATCACCATATTAATTTCTTCCTTAACCACTGCAGCGAGCAACATTGGTAGAGATCACTGAGGATTCATGGTTTCAAACAGATTATGAACCTTCCTGTGGATATCAATCAGATGATAAAATCTATTTGGATGACGTAAATGCTGCTTTTGATTCAATTGAGGTAAGCCCTCTATCTGGTAGCAAGACAGTTCCGTAATTTTATCTAGATGGCTGAAATTATCAAGACATGGATAATTTTATCTTAATGTCTGAAATTCTTTGAGCAGGAGAATGATTCAGAGTCAAAGATGCCCAAATCACCAAGCTTTATAAATGCTTTTCAGTTGATAGCAATGTCACAAGACCTAGATTTATCAGGTCTCTTTGAAGGACAGGCATGTTCACAAAATCAGAACCTAGATTTTATCTTCTCACAATCTTCATCGGTTCTATTGTGTATAATCATAGCAAAACCTGTTGGCTCAGGATGACATGAAGACGACAACAAGGCTTGGGTCTAAGCTTCCAGTCACTGAAACTTTAAAAAAAATAGAGGCTGCAGCAATGGATGTTAGTATGTCAATTGAGAGGATGAACAAATTCAAGGTAAAACCGTTTCTATCCTATTTCTTACAGGATATGGAAATTTCAATTCCTTTGCAACTTCTGACTTTTTACTCGAACATTTCAGATAAAAATGCATCCGAAACTGGACCAGAAGATGACTAGATGTTCAAGATCATATTATGACCTCTCAGCGGAGGTAAATAATTGTCATATACTCTTACTGTGAGATAAACAGCATAGAGCCTTACCACTGTATCTTTCAAATGTCAGGTTATTGAGGTTGCTCCAACCAATTGTGTCGTAGAAATATCAAAATCTGCAGGTGAACTAAGGGTTTACAAAGAGGTATGACACCTTCTTTAAGGGTTGATCATGTCTGTGGATCAATGAATTGTTACTGACCCATGAATATTAATGATCAGTTCTGCAATAGTTTATCAAATCTGCTAACAGAGAACTCCGATGTATCGTCTCATGTACAAGATTCCAAGGAAGTCCGCGTCACCAGCAGAAGTACCCAGAACATAGAATGGTAAATCAAAACCAAGTTTGCAATAGAAAATATAGCATTAAATCAACTGCAGCCTCATAAACTGTTTTCCAATATGCAGCTCTGAAGAAAAAAAGTATGTAGACAATAAAGACCACCGAGGTTATTCATCGTCTTAAGGGCTGTGTGGTCTGTGCAAGTATCCAAGCGATGTCAAAAAGTATTGACAAAACCACTAGCTCATTTCAGAAGTATTTCTTGTCATTCTTTTTCATCTTCCTTTTCCAAGATGTAAATTACAGATTGAAGTTTTCCGTCAATTTTTTTCACTGAAAAGTAAATGATATGTAAAGAGATTCCAAAAGAATCTCACTTTAAGCTGTTTCTGCATATGTTATTTATCGTGTTTCAGCACATTTTCCAATCTGTGTATTGTATGTATTCATATAAAAGAATATTTCTTTTAGCAATTGCAATAAAGTATCCAGAGAGAAATAGAATTTATTTGCTTTTTCTCCAAAGTTGAATTAAGTCTCAAATCAAATTCCAAATAAACAATCCCTGCATCAGGTGTTGCAAACACAAACTTTGCACCTCAAAGTTTAAAGCCATCTTGAGTAGTTGAAGGATTGAATTAGCCATATTCTCTTATTATTTAACTCACAGGAGCACTAGTCGGTCCATGCATTTCCCTACTTTCCCTTCCTCACATTGTCAACCTGATTAAAAACCTCATCTACAGGTCAACATATTTGCCTATCAGATCTCAGATATATGATAAAATCTAGAATAAACAGGAACAAACAATGAGCAAGAGTGATGACAAGCTGTTACAACTCTGGCAGTGTAAAAATAATTAATTATATATAATTATGGTGATAAAAAATTGAATCATTCATCGGATCTTCCCAAAGCTAGATGTAAAGTGTACAGATATTAATAATTTACTACCAGTCTATACTTATTGAAGGCAAAGAACAATATAAATCATTTCGATTATCTATATAATTTTTTTAAATAGATAACATAAGCTGCGTAAAATTTGGTTTAACTGTATATCAATTGGTGAATCATTTCATAGAATATGGATATGAGAAGGTCCACATATCCATTGGTCCCCATATAATAGTTACCCTGCATCAACACATGGGTTCTTCGAGAATGATTTTATTATTGTATTTAGAATAGTTTGACGCCTTTATATCTTCCAAAATTTTGTGTTAACTACTGATATGGATTGGGGGATTCCGATTTAATTTGTTCCTAAGAATAATACTCGCAAAGATAAAAAAACCACATTATTAAAGTACAAGGAGAAAAGGAATTAAATATGGCATGACCAAACATAATGACCAGAAAGAGGCAATAGTTCATCTCATCTTTACAACAAAAACCATCATGCCCAAATCAGAGAAGTTGAGGAAAAAACACAAGTCAAAATCCCAACATTTCTGCCTTTAATTAGGCTTACTAAAAGGCAAAGAAGTTGATGAATGAGCTCAGGAATGCCTTACCTTATACAAGCTTCGGGTCTGCCATCTTCACCTGAAATTTAGAAGTTCAAACCTTAAATCTCAAGAGACATTTTGAACAGCTGACAAGAGAATTTAGACTCATCCTCACTGATTACGAAGTTCCGGATATGGAGTATAAATAACAATTATCATCTGTCTACATTGTAAGATTTCATTGGACATCAGAACCATTTTAAGCTCAGAATTATCATATATTTTTAAACCATATGCTGTGCACAATGGACTATTTTAACTCATCAAGCATTCATTAGAATAGTTTTTGGATTCCCACCAATGGAGTTGTTTAAATTTAGGAACATACCAGGTATCAAATTTCACTAAATATAAGCATTAATAACAATATATGGAAAAGTTGAGTTCCATTTTGTAAAATAGATTATTGTACATAAGATAAGATAAAAAAGATAACCAAAATAAACAAAACAGAGATGTTGGGGTTCCTGATTGTCAGACGGGCGTTTGTGATAATAGTTTTTGTTCCGTCAAGCTAGGTTGGTCGATGTTGCTACTTTTGTGTGGTTTTCTTAAATGAAACCAAGAGAATGCATGCATTCGGGTTTTTGGCCTGATGAGAGCTTTTGAAAATGGAGTTTCCACTTGACGATTGCCCTAAGAAAAGTACGTTGGTGAAGATGAATGACTTTATAGATCCCTGGCAAAGGATTGAACCATTCGCACATACCCAATGATGGTTCAATTAGTTGGATATGATGTAAGAAGGTGTTAGACGCTTACACCGTGCAGTTTGAAGGTCGACCTCCACTTAGGTGGTGTGTTTGAAGATGTTTGCCAACTTTGATTTAATTCTCATTTTAATTAATCATGTGATGCAATTCGATATTTAACATGAGTTAAAGTGAATAAAACATCTATAAAGCATAAAATAAATCCATACACCCTTAGAGCCTATGGAAAGTAAATTACAACCCATTTCACCTAAGCAAGCCTAATGAATTTAAATCACACACACACACACACACACACACACACACACACACATATACACACACCTTGTCCTCAATAGATTGCCTTAGGGAATCCACAAGTCGATAGGCCTATAGACTAGCATCGTGCAAAAATTTTGCCTTCATTTCTAACCAGTTTTGGTTATGGCTTCATAGCAATTCGTTCATAATTTTCCAACAACACAAAAAATAAAACATAGTAATACAAACTCATACTAATCTGTTTGACTCATCCAAAACTCCATTAACACATATTATTGAAAATAAATAGAACAAAAGGAAGAAAATGTACACCCTCATCGCTTTTGATGGCTAACCTCCACCCACAAAGCAACATGCCATAAGCCATTAACAGATCAAGCCTTATTATTTATCATCAACAATTAAATAAGCAAGATCATTTTATTTCCATTGCGTTCTAGACTTAGATCAAGATGTTAGGGTTGGTGCCTTTTAGTCTTACATCTATTATGTGTTTTTGTATTTACTTGGACTTAAATTATAATTTGTAAATACATTGAGATTATTAATAATATAAGGTATTTCAATTATATTGATATTGTTGCATTTAAACGAATAAATATGACGTGCCCTTGGTGTAATAGAATTGTGATGACGAAATCAGATGACTGATCATGCTTTCTACATGTATACAATGGTGACTATACTAAAACAGATCCATAATCTTGATATCACCATAATACTTATGGGCACTGATAATGGTAAAGGGATTATCATAGTGTATGCGATTTCATCAAAAGATAATAATGGTTTACATGTACTGACATTTATTGGTATAACCTGGTTTTTCACATGAGTGCATAATTTAGTGATTATGTTTATTGGACTGACTTAATGATGAGAATCCTATATAGAGTGTGTTCTACTATATCTATAGATCAATCCTTATGATTTCATAGGTACATAACGTCCTTCAACTTGACATTCATCAGACTGTCTTGTATTAGGAATGATGTCATTTGAAATTATTAAACACACCACTATAAATGTGGTGTTATAAAAATAAGTAATTCATCGTATCATGATTAGTATGAAGGCTATGATAGATACACATAGAATTTGTCAGTCTTAAACATAAGAGGTGTGTGTATGTTAAGTATATTTAAAACCATTAAGTTTATGGTCAAAGTTGGATCGGTCGATGCTATATCTAATATATTTGATTTGGACATATATGTATGCAAGAGTTTTCTAAGATAGACACGCATCTATATCTCATCCTTGTAAGACACAGTAACAAAAGAATCGTATTATATGTCAATTGTCAAGTTGATTGAGCTTGAGAGATGTTTGCTAAGACTCTATTATTTGAATGGTCATGGTGCTTTGTTAGAGGTTGCTCTTGATTTGTGTTTAGAGCTTGTTCAGATCTAAATGATACTGAGTTAGTTGGGAGCTTACAGGTTACCACATTAAAGAGTTAATAGCTCATAAGATAGAAGATTATTGTCTTCGTATTTATGTTTGGGTGTAATTGTATATAACTTATGAGTTCAATTTGGATCAAGTTGAAAAGTCATATTCTAGATTTTCCTTGACACATAACTGTATGTGTTTGGTATACGTGATCATGTACCTATATGGTTGATATAATCTAGGCATTTAGATGGAAAATTTATTTGACTAGTCAAACATGTATCATTGACACATGACCATGTAATAATGATGCACGACCATGCTTGCAGTAATCATTCCATTAGTCTTGGGCCTTAAATAATATACCTCACTACCTTAGTCACATTATCCATTAAGTGATGTAGAGGTAGTGTACAGAGTTCAAATGTGGCACACGACCATATAGGATTAACACACAGTCATATAAGAAGGTAACATGGTTATGTATGTTGTTGACATGACTATACACTTGTTTCTATAAACAAGACTATGATTATATGCCAATAATTCATTTGTTAGTTTTTCTCTGCTTATTATAAAACAGGCCAAAACACTATAAACACTTGGCATAGACCCTACCCAACCAAATACACACTTGTATACATATTCTGAACTAGCATTAAAAAATATACAGATTTCACCCAAGCTACTCTATGTGGATACTGTTGATGCTGCAAGTTTGTTGACTATTAGGAAATGAACTACAAGGTAATCAGAAGTAGAAGTTTTAAAAGAGATATCACATGTATGTATTCTGAAAAACACCTTATGTTTGTTTCAGTCTTATTTTTCATACATATAATAGATATGATGTTACTTGGAATTCCTAAACTTTATATTATGCCCTTCTAATGACTGTGGAATTCCTAACAATGGTATCAAAGCCACTATTTTCACATGTATGAAGAATGGTATATGTAATGTTATTATTCATATGCATATTATTGTATTTTGAATATTGATATAACATGTTGAATATGATAATTACGTAAATGTTTTGAATTATTGAGTTTTTTTGGTGATTATATTGATATATTGTAAATACTTATCTAAATCACATGGTTGTGCACATTGGATTGAAACATTACCTGAAATCATTAATAACGTTTCATGCCTGTTATAATCACCTTCTACAAAGCCTTTGCCAAAATAGGTGATTATTCAGCCATTTTTACCATTGGAATCTCAAAAAATATGCCAAGCATGGTTGCTTATATTGCGAGCACATGGTTGTGTAAAGTATAATACACAAGGCTCATGTTTTTGTATTTATTTGTGTGTTTACACATGGTTGTGTTGGTTAAAATGCATGCTCATGTTTTGACACATAATCTATTTGTGTATGAGTCATTTGCAAGTCATGTCCCTACCGTTGTGGGGTTTTGAAATTTTTAGAGTTTCAAAACATTATGGGAACATGTTCATGCATGACAAGTTTTAATCTGTCACGACTGTATGTGTCACCACATGATAGTGTGCTATATAATTTTTATGTTTTGACTAGGTTGACTACCTTGATAGCCAAAATGTAATTTTTACATCACTTGGGGGTTTGTTTGTAATTTTGTATAATTATAGGGGCTAAAAGAATTTGACACATGGTTGAAAGTAACTAAAATCATTGTGGTTTAATTTCAATTAGATGTATATATGATTGATGTTATATATGCATAGTGCTCGATATACAAATTGGATTGACCTATATATGTTTGGAAATTTTTGGAATGTATATTGTAAATTTAAAATAAGACCCATGAGTCCTACCTTTTTTTATGACTTATGGATGTAATTTTTTTTCTCACTTCCCTTCCTTCATATGTAAAATGAGATTTCTGAATTTACAATGTAAAATTAGAATAGGAGTTACTTGAAAATTTCTTAGAAATATGTAACTAAGAGGCAAAGCTTTGAAATTACTTGAGGACTTGGACAAGAGGAGAAGTAGCATACTTGGAGAGTCAAGATTGAAGAACTAAACCTAGATTGTTGGTTCCCCTGGCTCAAGGCCCAGCTTAGTTTGATGCTCATACCCCAGCACATTATTTCTTGCCTCTTAATATGCACGTTTTAGATTTTATTTTTGCTAAATATTACCTCACATGTAGACTAAAATTTTATGAGACTTATTAATAAAACACTTAATAAATATTAAGTCGTGTGAAGCCTTTCTATATAAACTACTAGGACACACCTTGTTCGTTGGAACCCTGTTCATCAAAGCGAAGGGTATACTTTTACTAGGTGAAAGAATAGTTAATGGCTATTGTTAGGTTCAACTTAACTAATATAATTTGACTTATTTGCCAAAGCGAAGGTAGAATATGTTAAAGGCTAAATGGGGATGTATTTGTCAATACGTGATGACATAGTATACAACTTACTGATATCAAGAATAACATCATAATTTATTGGGGTAACTTTTAACTTGAGATTATAGGCTTTTATTGATTGGTTTTTTGACCTACCTATTTGAATTAACTTGGTTTATTCGTCAAAATAAAGATTAAGTTAGCTTAATAGGATCTTGGCCTACTAGGAAGTTTATTGAGGCCTCTTAAGTGTAATAGTAAGGGTTGTTAACTTAAAGAAAATAGGAGCAATTTATAAAACCTTGATTAAACGAATTATCAATCAATCTGATAAACTCTTTTCTACAAATGTGGATTTACAATAACTACCATGGCAACAATAAACTCACTTTGTATCATTCTAGAAAAAGAAAACAGGCTCAAGGGTGCTAAATTCCTTGATTGGTATAGAAACTTACAAATAGTTTTGCATTAAAAAGAATGGTTATACGTCTTTAAAGGGGAAACACCTTAAGAGCTTGGTCTTAACACTATTGATGTCAAAAATGATACATATAACAAGTATCTAAAAGACTTTATAGAAGTTTAGTGCCTCATATTGGCTTCTATGACAATCGAGCTATATATACAACATGAGAAAATGGATGCACACTCCATTCTTTAGTATTTGTAAGAAATATATGGTATTTAAAAAAGAATTAAATGTTATCAGGTAAGTTCTACTTTGTTTAGCTATAAGATGATAGAGGGTACACAAACTAGCACTCATGTGGCTAAAATTATTGGCTATATTGAGAGGTTAGCTAACTTGGGGATTATCATAGAGAATGAGTTAGCAACAAAACTAATGTTGAACTCTCTTCCTTTTTATGGTCAAGTTTTGTAATAAACTTTAATGCTACAAAAAAGGAGGCATTTTTAGCTAAATTGTTAGGCATTATATAAACTATCAAGCAAGATATAAACAAAGGAAAGGGAAATGATGTGATTATAGTTACCGTCAAGGCTAAAGCCAAGGAGAAAGGTAAGGTTAAGGCCAAGCCTAAACTTAAGGCCTAAGTATAGACCTTGACTCATATTGCTCTTCATTCCATTGATGTATGGAGAAGGG
Source organism: Anacardium occidentale (assembly GCA_026122585.1). Lineage (NCBI taxonomy): Eukaryota > Viridiplantae > Streptophyta > Magnoliopsida > Sapindales > Anacardiaceae > Anacardium > Anacardium occidentale. The sequence goes on along the minus strand of JAJEJH010000957.1, from coordinate 11,075 downwards.
ACAAGTTGTTTACTTGTTCTATGCTAAACTAGGCCATTGGAGGAAACACTACAAGATCTTCCTTGAAAAGAAGAAGAAGTCAACTACTTTTTTCTTAGATATGTTCTATTTTACCATTAGCTTTTCTTTTAATTCATCTTAGGTCGTTGACTCAAGATTTAGTACTCATATCACTTATAATATGTAGGGACTAAGATATAGTAGATTGTTTGGCTAAAGAAAGGTACACCTATAAGTTGGGAATAAAGTAAGGATCACCACTCAAACTATTAGATTTTATGAATTGTATTTGGCCTTTGGGTTAATTTTGGAACTTAAAAACTATTATTATGTATAATTTATTTCGAGAAATTCAATTTCTTTATCCACATTAGATAAAAAGGATTTTTAATTCTTGATTGCTATTGGTACTCTAACTGTTAGCTTGAATGACATATTTTATAAAACAACACATTTGATTTAAGGTTTGTATGTTCTAAATATAGATAACAATTATGTTCTTAATATAAGTAACAAATGTATCAAAATTGATGAATTGAATCCTATATATCTATGGAATTACAAGCTAGGGTATATAGGCCCAAAACATATTTTAAAACTCAAGTCTACTAGATTTCTACAATCATTTGACTTCTAGTCTTATAATGATTGCGAGTCATGCCTAATGGGTAAGATGACTAAGTCACATTTTTATAGTCATAATGAAAGGGCAATTAATCTGTTAAGGATCATATATAGCAATGCGTATAGACCCATGACAATGCATGAAAAACATAAGGAACTTTACTTCATGACATTTACTGATGATTTCAGTAGCTATGACTATATGTTTCTCATGAAACATAAGTTTGAATGCTTTGAAAAGTTCAAAGTATTCAAAAACAAAGTAAAGAAAAAAACTCAATAAAAGTATTAAGGTCCTTTATGTGATAAAAAATGGAAGTACTTAGGTGTTGAATTTAGTAAAATCTTGAGGGAGAAGGGTACAGTTTCATAGCTCATACTTTTTGGTATACCATAACACAATAGTATACCTGAACAGAGAAATTAAACCTTGATAGATACGGTCAAGTCGATAATGAGTTTCAATGAACTACCTATGTTTTTCTTGGGCTATGCCTTAGAAACGGTAGTGTAAATATTGAATCAAGTTCCATTCAAATCTATGGAATCAATTTCATATGAGTTATGGATTGGGCGTAAGCCTAATACAGAATACATAAGGATTGGGGGTTATGAGGCTTATGTTAAGAAATTAATTTTGAACAAGTTATGCTTCAAAGTTGACATATGTATATTTATAGGGTACCCGAAGAAACCTAAGGGTTATTATGTTTACCATCCAAACGAGTAAATGATATTTTGTTACTCGTACTAATGTCTTTTAAAAGAGAATACCTTTCTAGAATGATTAGTGGGAGAAAAATAGAGTTTTATGAGACTTCTAAACCATAAATAACCACATATATTAAATGGGATGATATGCCACCTCAAGTAATTAAACATGGTACATAATAGCTATATAGGTCTGGCAGAGTATGACATGAGCTTGAGAGATTTATGTTTCTCATGACTCAATATAGTAACATACTAGTTATCTTTGATGATGAGTTAAAAACTTACGTGAAGGCTATAAAACTCTAGCTTCTGCCAAATGGCATGAAGAGATTAAATTTAAAATAGACTCCATATAGTAGAACCATGTGTGGACTCTAATGGATACACTTGAAGGGTAAAACCTATAGGATACAAATGGGTTTTCAAAAGGAAAGCTAAAATGGATGGTAATATACATGCCTATAAGGCTTGACTGATTGGAAAAAGTTTCATGTAAAAGCACGGTATAGACTATAGTGAAACCTTTTTATTGGTTGTGATGTTAAAGTTTATTTAAATAATGTTTGATATTGTTGTATACTATAATTATGAAATTTGGAAAATGGATGTCAAGACTACTTTTTTGAATGGTAACCTTGAGAAGGATGTGTTTATGACATAACCTAATGGTTTCATTCTTGAGGGACAAGCAGTGAAAGTAAGCAAGTTGCAGAAGTCCATTTATAGGTTGAAACAAGCATAAAAAAGCTGGAATATATGTTTTGATGAAATCGTTAAAGAATTTGGTTTTATCAAAAAAGAAGATGAGCCACGTATGTATAAATGGTCTAGTGGGAATGTGGTTACATTTCTAGTATCATATGTCAATGATATCCTATAGTTATAGATTATAAAGGCTTGGTTGTCCAAATGCTTCTCTATAAAGGATATAGGAAAAGCAACTTACATTCTTGGTATCAAGATCTATCGTGATAAATCATGTAAGTTGCTTAGACTAAGTTAGAGTATGTACATAGATAAAGTGTTGTGTATGAGTCAAAGAAATGGTTGTTGCCCATGACTCATGATGTGTCCTAGGATTCTTGAAAATAGAGAGAAGATAAGTCATATTCATTTTACCTTGGTAATTAGATCGATCATGTATACCATATTATGTATACGAGTTGATGCCTTTTACGCCTTGAGCATTTATGGTAGATATCAATCTAATTTAGGTGAAAAACATTAGATTGTTACAAAAAACATCCTTAAGTATATACAACGAGCTAAAGATATGTTCTTGGTTTATGTAGGAGAGGATGAGCTCATTGTTCATGGTTATAATGTTGTTAGTTTCAAGACTGATAAAGATAATTTTAAATCCCAGTCAAAATTTGAATTTTGTTTGAATGGTGGTATAACAAGTTGGAACAACTCAAGTAAAACATTGTTGTTGATTTTATGATGAAGTTTGAGTACATTACACTGGCTAAGGGAACCAAAGAGGCGATTTGGATTAGAAAGTTCATATTTGAATTTTGAGTGGTACCTAGTGTTGTTGACACTATAAGTCTCTATTGTAACAACAACAGGGCTATTACATAGGCTAAGAAACTATGGTCTTACTAGAAATCCAAACACATTATTTGTTGATTCCATTTGGTATGCAAAATAATATAAAAAGGTAACATATATATCGAGAGAGTTGATACAGATGATAACTTGGTTGATCCACTGACTAAACCATTGTCGTAGTAAAAGCATGATAGGCATGTTGCCTCATATGGTATTAGACACATGTTTGATTGGCTATAATGCAAGTGGGAGATTAATGGGATTAGTGTCATATAGCCTTGTATCTGTTGTGTACTTTTGTATTTAATTGGGCTTTATTATAAATTGGAAATACATTGAGATTATTAATAATATAAGGTATTTCAATCATATTAATGTTATTGTATCTAAATGAATAAATATGATGTGTATTTGGTATAGTCAAACTGTGACGATAGAATCAGATGACTGATCATGCTTTTCATATGTGCATAATGGTGGTTATATTAAAATAAGTCTATAATCTCAATAACACCATGATATTTATGAGCAATGGTGATGGTGAGGGGATTATCATAGTGTATATGATCTCATTAAAAGATCGTAATAGTTTGCATGTATCGAGGTTTATTAATGCAACTTAGTCTTATATATGGGAACATAAGTTGGTAACCATGTTCACTAGATTTACCTAATGATGAGGATCCTATATAGAGTGTGTTCTAATATGTCTATGGATCAATTTTTATATCTTAATAAGTACATGTGATCCTTTGACTTAATTTCTATCAGACCATCTTATACTAGAAATGATACTATTTGACATCATCAAATGTACCATCATTAATAAGGTGTTATAAAGGTAAGTGATTGGTCGTACCATGATCAATATGTAGGTTATGATAAATCGACATAAGATTTGTTAGTCCTAGACATACAAGGTGTGTCTTTGTTAAGTATCTCTAGAATCACTAACTCTATAGCCATAACTAGATTAGTTGATGTCGTATCCAATATCTTCAATTTAGACATATATACATGTAAGGGTTTTTTGAGATAAACACGCATTTATATCTCAACCTTATGAGACATGGTGACAATGGGAATGTATTATAAGTCAACTGTCAAGTTGATCAAACTAGAGAAATGTTCATTGATACTCTACTATTGAGATAGTCATAATGCTTTGTTAGAAGTTGCTCTTGATCTATGTTTGGATCTAATTCAAATTTAAATACTATTGAGTTAGTAGAGAGCTTCTGAGTCATATATATTAAGGAGTTAATAGCTTACAAGATAAATGATCATTGTCCTAGTATTTGTGTTTGGGTATAATCATATATGACTTTCTTGGTATTTAAGTTTGTGTGTAATAGCATATGACTTATCGATTTAATTTAAATCAAGTTAAGAAGTCATGTTTTAGATTATCTTGACACACGATCATGCGTGTTTGGCACACACAATTATGCATCTGGATTGTTGACAAAATCTAGACATTGAGATAAAATATTCATTTAACCAATCAAACACGTATTATTAACATATGACCGTGCAACATTGATACACAGTGGTGCTTGCAATAACCATTCCATGGATGATAGGCCTTGAATAGTATACTCTACTGCCCTAATTGTATTATCCATTAAACGATAGAGAGGTAGTATGTAGTGTTCAAATGTGATACACGACTATACAAGATTAGCACATGGTCATGCAAGAAGATAGCATGGTCATAAATGTTGTTGACACAATTGTATGCCTAATTTTATAAATAAGAGCACAATTTATGTGCCAATAATTCATTCATTAGTTTTTCTTTGTTTATTATAAAACAAACCAAAGCATTATAAACACTTGGCGTGCACCTTACCTAACCAAATGCACACCTGTATATATATTCCGAACTAGCGTTAAAAAATATATAGATTTCACCTAAGTTCCTCTTTGTGGATATTACTGATGTTATAAGTATATTGATTACTAGGAGAAAAACTATAAGGCAATCTAAAGTAGAAGTTTTAAAAGGGATATCACAGGTACACATTCTAAAAAACACCCTATGTTTGTTTCAATTTTATTTTTCATACAAATGATACACATGATCCTACTTGGAATTCCCAAACTCTGTGTTGAGTTTTAAACTCTACTGCGTGGATGTTGTTATGATGACTATGGAATTCCTAACACAAGATATATATGCATATCCATTTAGTTGATTCAAACGAGTATTATCTTATTTTAATTCTTAAACAAAACTCATACCATCAAAGTATTAAAAACGTGAAACAAGCATGTTGTATATATATACACATATCACATCACAGAATGGTTGGATAATGATTTTGTCTATTTCGCAATCATGTTTAGACATCTTAATATTACGTACAGACAATAAATAATGTTACATCTATGTGTAGAACTAGGTGGTTCACATGTCACGTGAAATAAGCAAAAACATGACACTAGGAGACATCAACTCATAATAATCAGAATAAAAAAAAAAATGAATGACATTATCAGGAAAAACCAACCTAGTTGGCTAGCTATTGGATCTCCCTTTTCTTCACACTTTGGCGCGTCAAAGGGTTAATGATGATTGGACTCAATTAGTGAATGCCTCTTTTAGTGTGGCTTTTGAACCTTTTCTAAAGCTTATTTTTTGGATCTCTTATATCCTTTAAGGTAAGTTCTAGTTTTGTGTTTATAAGTATAGTCTGATAATGTTTTTAGGTAGAAAAGTCTATTTGAATCAAATGCTTAACTTGAAAAAAAGAGAAGAATTTGCTAGCCTTTTACACAAGAAATAGGTTTCCTTTATTTAGAGAAGTCACCTGCTGGTCAGTGCATGTGGACAACAAAACACGTAAACGGATGTATATGCATGATGATTTTAATTGTCACCCACTAAAACCTATAATGGTCCACAGAAGGACCTATAAAAGCATCTTGCAAAAACCTTCTTCTTATAGGTCAAATATGGTTTATAGATGTGTTGAACCCTTGTGGATTTTGAATTGATGCAAAACATATGTTAAAATATCTAACTGATCCATGCATATATCGAATATATCAAAAGGATCAAAATGTTTATTTTTTGCAGAAATTATCTAATACATGATCGTGTGTAATCAGACCGCACAATCGTGTTATATTTTATTGCAATTCAGATTTGCTTAAAGAAGGCACATGACCATGCACATGAGGCACACGGTCATGTGTAAAAGGCACATGACCATGCGCAGGACGTACACGGACATATGTAAAGGTGCATGACCATGCACATGAGGCGCATGACCATGTGCCATGAAGAAATTTTTCTACACGACCGTGTAATAGAAATACACGCCCGTGTGAATGGGGTGCATGACCATGCACATGAGGCGCATGACCATGTGCCATGAAGAAATTTTTCTACACGCCCGTGTAATAGAAACACACGCCCGTGTGCAAAGAAAAAATTCAGCCGTGTGTTTCCCGTGAGCTGATCATGCGTGTACCCGTGCTAACTTCTGGAATCTGAAGCATCTGAAGAAAAATAACACACGCCCGTGTGTTGCAAATACGCACGCCCGTGCTAGCACAAAATTGACCGTTGGAAATGCAGAAAAAGGGAAGCACGACCGTGCAACAAGAGGACACGCCCGTGCAACTTTCCAGAAACTCTCCAACAGCTCTCAAATCAGCAAGTAACGGCTATATTCTTCCATTTCCTATAAATTGGAGCTGATTTGAAGATTGAGGGGTTAGAGAATCAAGCTTAAGAACTCCACTCTTTCATTCTCTAAACTCTTCTCCAAACTTCTCTCACAAACACATTTGTAAATCCTTAGAGAGAAAACATTGAGAGCTTATTGTAAATCCACCTTGAGAGGCAAATCTTTGTATTTTCCACAAACCCTTGGGCGCAATCCCGTGAAACTAGTGTGGGGCGTAATCCCTGTTAAAACTAAGTTAAGGGCGCAATCCCTTGTATCAAAACTAGTATTAAGGGCGAAATTCCCTTGTCAAAAAACTATTGTAACTTCGGGGTTGAAGTTAGTGGAAGAAAAGTCTTCAAGCGGGGTTGCTTGGAGTAGTGGACGTAGGAGGCGTGGAGAAGCTCCGAACCACTCTAAAAATCGGTTGAGCAATTTCTTTCCCTTACTCTCTTTTTATATTTGCTTAGTCATTTGATTATTTGTGCTTGATTGTTTGTTTATATTTGAATGGTTGAATTGGTAGACTAGGAAAAAGTTTTAAACTCTTGATAAATTTTTAATCAACCTATTCACCCCCCCTCTAGGTTGTTTGCCATATTGTTTTTGGGGTTTTACAATTGGTATCAGAGCTTGGGCTCTTGTTTTTGAAAATCTAACGATTTTTAGAGTTCAAGATTCAATTTTAAAATTTTCATGGCAAATCTATTTCCAAAACTTTTTTGTTAAGAGAGGGGCGGTTCAAATTTTTTTTGAAAAATTTTTCTGGTTGAGAGAAAGGGCATATTTTATGGAAGCCGTTGATAGAAGCCTTGAGCCAATGGAAGCAATGAAGATCGAAAATGGCTTTGCAAGGTTTTTGAAAGCTCATTATTCCAAGTAAGTATTTCTAACTTGATAAATTTTAATACTTAGATAATGATGAGAATAATTTTGCCATGTTATAACTGTGCTGAATTGATATGCATATTTTTACTTGCCTTGTATGATTAATTGAGCTGAATTGATGCAAAAATGATATGTATATATGCTTATGATATAACATGTGCAATGTTGAAATTCATGTCAAATTGAATAAAATTTGCTTGTGCTGAGTGCAAATGATATGAATTCGTACAGTAAAAGTCTCCCATGATCAAAACATGCAAAAATGATATATTTGATGTGTTTTGGTCAAAATTTGCATTAAATGTTTTATAATTCCCCAAAATTCCCTATAATTTGCAAAAATGTTTCAAATGTGTCAATTATGTTTAAATTGTGTTTAGACATGTTTGAAATATGTTTTTAGTTCACTTTCAATGATTTAAATTGAACAAAAATTAATTTTAAAAGATTTGAAAAATGTTTTGAAAAAACTCCCTGTGTCAAATTGCAGTTTTCTGCAGATTTTCTGGGTTTTATAGGTCATACACGACCGTGCATGTGAGTTGCATGACCGTGCATGATACATTTGCCCAGTTACGGTTCCGTGCTTAAATGATACACGACCGTGCATGTCACGAAATCAGACATACACGCCCGTGTAAAGCATCAACACGACCGTGCTTGACACAAATTGCAGAAAATGCTTCAGTTTTATAATCTTTCAATTTTCTGCAAATATCCTTCCTATGTGCTTTAATGATCAAATTCTTTTAGATGAAAATGATGAATTTAATGCATATGATTATTCAAAAAGGGGGAGAAATAAAAAATTGAATGCTCCTTAATTGAAAATGTGTGTTATTGTGAGGGGGAGTATTTATATTTTTTTTCAATTGGTATCAGTAGTAGTATTCATTTTCTATCAACTATTGGTATCATAATCTTTGAAAAAGGGGGAGTAAAAGTTGTCTTTTCATAAGGGGAGAAAATTTCATATATGTGCATAAATTGATAAAAATATTTTTTAAGGGGAAGAATTTTTTTTGTGCTAAATTGAAAATGTGTCTTTTAACATACATTTTTTATTTATAACAAAAAGGGGGAGACATGTTAGGTATGTTAAAATGATATTGAATATTTTTGATTGTGAATATGAATATTTTTGATAAAATTTTATATTTTGTGCTTAAATGCATTTTAACATAAGTTTTGTCATCAAATCAAAAAGGGGGAGATTGTTGAACCCTTGTGGATTTTGAATTGATGCAAAACATATGTTAAAATATCTAACTGATCCATGCATATATCGAATATATCAAAAGGATCAAAAGGTTTATTTTTTGCAGAAATTATCTAATACATGATCGTGTGTAATCAGACCGCACAATCGTGTTATATTTTATTGCAATTCAGATTTGCTTAAAGAAGGCACATGACCATGCACATGAGGCACACGGTCATGTGTAAAAGGCACATGACCATGCGCAGGACGTACACGGACATATGTAAAGGTGCATGACCATGCACATGAAGCGCATGACCATGTGCCATGAAGAAATTTTTCTACACGGCCGTGTAATAGAAATACACGCCCGTGTGAATGGGGTGCATGACCATGCACATGAGGCGTATGACCATGTGCCATGAAGAAATTTTTCTACACGCCCGTGTAATAGAAACACACGCCCGTGTGCAAAGAAAAAATTCAGCCGTGTGTTTCCTGTGCGCTGATCATACGTGTACCCATGCTAGCTTCTGGAATCTGAAGCATCTGAAGAAAAATAACACACGCCCGTGTGTTGCAAATACGCACGCCCGTGCTAGCACAAAATTGACCGTTGGAAATGCAGAAAAAGGGAAGCACGACCGTGCAGCAAGAGGACACGCCCGTGCAACTTTCCAGAAACTCTCCAACGGCTCTCAAATCAGCAAGTAACGGCTATATTCTTCCATTTCCTATAAATTGGAGCTGATTTGAAGATTGAGGGGTTAGAGAATCAAGCTTAAGAACTCCACTCTTTCATTCTCTAAACTCTTCTCCAAACTTCTCTCACAAACACATTTGTAAATCCTTAGAGAGAAAACATTGAGAGCTTATTGTAAATCCACCTTGAGAGGCAAATCTTTGTATTTTCCACAAACCCTTGGGCGCAATCCCGTGAAACTAGTGTGGGGCGTAATCCCTGTTAAAACTAAGTTAAGGGCGCAATCCCTTGTATCAAAACCAGTATTAAGGGCGAAATTCCCTTGTCAAAAAACTATTGTAACTTCGGGGTTGAAGTTAATGGAAGAAAAGTCTTCAAGCGGGGTTGCTTGGAGTAGTGGACGTAGGAGGCGTGGAGAAGCTCCGAACCACTCTAAAAATCGGCTGAGCAATTTCTTTCCCTTACTCTCTTTTTATATTTGCTTAGTCATTTGATTATTTGTGCTTGATTGTTTGTTTATATTTGAATGGTTGAATTGGTAGACTAGGAAAAAGTTTTAAACTCTTGATAAATTTTTAATCAACCTATTCACCCCCCCTCTAGGTTGTTTGCCATATTGTTTTTGGGGTTTTACAAGATGTCCTAAATTAGGCTTTAAGTAGACCTATTTCAACCCTAAAGGTTGGATAAGAATAAATTCGTCTAAAAAAAGGATATTTAGTGGTCTTAAATGTTGGGTTTGGGTGTTCTCACCAAGTCTAATCCATTATCTAAATCCTTTGGCCTCAATTTGCTAACTTTGAAGTTTTGTACAAGGCTTATAGGTTATCATTATTAGGGGCAAAACATGCTAAGTTAAAATAGGGTGTTTACATATACCTTTTGCTTTGTGTGGTTTGTATGTGTCATGTAATAAAATGCAATGAAATGAAATAAACAAAAGACATAGAACAGAACACAACAAAACGTAAAATAAGACAACCAGTTTTAAACCAACAGTGGAAAAGGCAATCGGAGCTTGTAATAGACTTATAGGTCTCCAAAAGGTGGTCAAAACCTAGAATAGTCCCATAGGACTCCAAAATATTGCCCTTTTTAACCAAACGTAATAATGAATTAGCTTATTTAAGACATCTTTAATGAATAGACAATTTAACCTATGGTAGAGTTAGCAACTCTAGAATAGTTAAGTCTTAAACACAATGAATGAACGATATAATTTATGACAGAGTTGGCAACTCTAGAACAATCGTCTTAAGCATAAAAAATAGACAATCTAACCTATGTCAGAGTTAGTAATGAGATTGATTAGATAGAATGGCTTTGGTAGGTGAGCTTGGCAAGATTAGGTTTGCCTTTGGTGAACAAATAACGATAAGATTGCCCTAAGTGGGTTAAAAACAATTGAAATGCCCCTAGCAGAGGAATGATGATATAATTACCCTTAATAAGTGAATAATGATCAAAATTACGTTTACAGGATGAACAATGACAAATATTACAAGGTGAACAATGACAAAAATGCCTCTATGAGGCGAACGATGACAAAATTTTTAACAATAATGCTTTTTTTTAGGCAAATGATGATAAAAATGCCTGTATAGAATGAATAATAACAAAATTTGCCCTATGGTGCTAATAATGCAATAATGTCCTTATGGGGCAAATGATGAAGAAAATGCCTTTACAAGGTAGATAATGATAAAAATACACC
>JAJEJH010000956.1:0-61606 GCA_026122585.1 Anacardium occidentale | reverse complement strand
ATATAAAACACACCGCAAAAAAATTACAAACCGTCGCAAAAAACTAAATACGCCGCTAAAAACATACTAAAAACGCCGCCATAAACATTTTAAAAACGCCGCTATAAGAAAAAACGTCGCAAAAACAAAATTACAAACTGCTGCAAAACATCCGGCGAAAAAATAAAAAAACGCCGCTAAAACGCAAAAAAAACGCCGCTATAGGGCTGCTTCCCGACAGAATATCACGCGCCAAAAAAACGCGGGAAACAATTTGCCAGGTGTGGAAGCTTTACCGGCGTTTTAAAAACGCCGGTAAAACGCTGAAGAAAACGCCGGTATAGGTTTTCCACTTTTAGAGGCGTTTTTGTTCAGGTTTTACCGGCGGTTTAGGAAAACGCCGGTAAAACCTTTACCGACGGCACCTATAGCGGCATTTGTACAAACGCCGGTAATATTATTACCGGCATTTATAAACGCCACTAAAAGCCCAGAAAAACGCCGGCAAAACCCCTATGTGCTGTAGTGCTATATCTTCTATAAATGTTCACAAACATTTTTTCATACTTAGCCAAGGATGAAGCCAGCATTCTAATTGTTTTTTATAAGTAAAAATTTATGCAAAAAACAACGAGCGAGATGTTTGAGAACAGTCTAAGCTTGACTCACCCAAAAGCAAGCCAGCAAATGACCACTGGGCTACAAAAGAAACAACAAACCATCAATTCATATTTCTTGAGAGTCTATCTGAATTCCGATAAAGATAGAACTCAGGACGTCGATTTAAGGGAATACACCTATGAGTATATCATTTATAATATCTAAAGCCCAGGTATATCACTCTATTTTCAAAATTATGTACAATGCTCAAATAATTTTTAGAAAAAATATACATCAAACAGCCTCTAACTTTACTTAAATTCCTAATGTTATAGCTTAGACAAGGCTGTCTATAGAAAAGATCCATCAAATAAGCCACCATCATTTCAGTATCACTCTTGCAGTTTCCATCAAAAATTTGAGGGCGATTATAGTACCAATTGTAGCTCATCCGAATACCATGCATGCTGCCAATGTTAGGCCTCTCATAATCCTCAAAAATCTTTGCCGAAACCGATAAAATCCTGCCCAAACCGTGATGAAAACACCAAGCAGTAAGAAACAAAGTCCCGAAATCACTGTTCACGCCACAATCCTTGTGAACAGTGATTTCCGGATAAATATTTTGCGGTCTCTTCTCCATTTCAAGCTGTCTTCATAAGTCCAACCTGTGAGATTATGCTTTCAATAACATTACATGTTGTCCAGCATGATAAGTATAATTCATGGCAGCCTTCAAGTAACCACATTCCAGATGATGCTTCAAGGAGAAATAGCGCCTGGCTATAACACAACCAAGTTGATCTCTCGAGCAATTGGAACTGAGGAAAGCAAGGCTAAATTTATGCCTCCTGTCAGCTTGGTTTTCAAGGCAAAAGGTAGGAAAAATTGTAGCCATAGACCTCCATTTTGACGCATCCAGGATTCAAATTTTGGGTAGCTTGTGAATATTTTATGTTCAACTATAATAATTCTAAGTTTAAATATAATAAAATTTCACAATTATTTATTAAACATTTTACTTCTACGTTTCAAGTTTTAGTTATATCCATTACCATATTTAAATTGATTGATTATTTGTTTGTTTTTGAAAAAAACAAAATACATACCTTATAAGAAAAAGTCAAGAGACACATTACTAAGTTTGTATAAGAAAAAGTCAAGAGACACATTACTAAGTTTGTATTACTCAATCAATGCATTTGTTTTATGACATTGTAAATTATCAACTAATTTTTTACTTTTTTTTATTTATTCAGGTAAAGATCAGATTAGAAGAGAAATATGATAAAGGAAATAAAGATATATAAGTAAATAACACCAATGTACGTAGAAAAGTAAAATCGAACGTAGTTATAAATATCCAATGGTTCACAATATGTATTGTATGACATGATATAATACAGATGGAAAACAATATGTATTTTAAGGTATATAAAAAGTTATATAATATAGTGCATGTATCATACTAATACGATCAACACACTTTTTTAGAAAAATGATGTGATGATAGAAATATATTTGAAAAATTTTAAAGGTTTTTGTGCTATTTTCTAAGATAATATAATGACAACTAGAATTTATTGTTGTTATTATTATTAGTATGATTGTTATTACTATTATTATTATTTTTTAAAAGGATTTATCCTATAATATGATATTATATGCCATACTTGATATGAAAAATTTGGATTTTGAAACACATTACGATATGTAATTTGATTATAACGATATCAACCGCAATAAAATCTAAGCTGTGGCATATGAATTTGATCAATAATGAGAGGCTTGTAAGTCTCCTAAAATTGATTCTAAGGTCTCACATATTCACCCCTAAAATTCTAGCCCCAAACAAGCGTCAAAATCTTCAAATCATGCAATTTTTCCACACAAAAACCTATCACCACTTCAAACAAGCTTTAAGACTACAACTTCCACCATCAAACATCATCCAAAGAAAGGTAAGAAAATGAAGCTCAAATCACAACACAAATTAGAATAACTTACTTGAAAATTATTTGCAAGATTGTGAAACCTCAAATATAAATGATTACTCCACCAATTCAATGGTGAACCAAGGATAAAGAAAGGATTTTACCACGAAGATTCTTCCACCATCAACTTTCTCTTGCTAGAAAATTGGATAAAGATCTTTTACAATGAGCCACCAAAGCATCATGAAATTCAAAGAAAGTATAAAGCTTTTTCAGTATTTCATTTCAACAAAAGATCTTTCACAATGAGTTTAGATTACCTTTTATTGGCAATATATAAACTTAGTTAAACTAACCCTAGTTAACTTAAAATATTTCAAATTAAATATAATAAATAAAAGAAATAAGAAAGGACAAATTAAATAAATACCCAAACACTAATTACAAAGTACAATTAAATATACATATTTAAAATATTTTAATTTATATGCTTGCTTTGGCCCTTGATTGATTGATTTGCCTTGGATTCGAATTTTCACTATTGTTCGAATTTGATTTTAAAGAGTCGTTGGCATTCGAATCCATATTGGAAGTTATTAGAAATTCAAAAATATCAAGGCTGAGGCATTGGAGAAATTCTAGATTCAAAAGCATGCAAAACTAGTTGAAAAAGGTTGGGAAAATGGGATTTTGAGGCAAAATGTAAGCGTTGGGGCGCCATGCTACAGTGGAAGCTGAAAATTGGAGCACGCACGGGCGTGCGGAAGCTTGTGCGCATGGATAGAGGGCAGGTGCTATGGTCCCATGCTGTAGCACGTAAGAGTGCATGAAGCGCGCACATCACAATTGAGCATGTGTGCTTGCTTGCGTTGAAAGGTAGCGCGTAGCGCTGGCTTCTTGTGGGCATGGGTGCATGCAATGCTAGGCTTCTTGCGTGCACGGGCATGCGTGTGGTCGTGCGCACCAGGGCTTTTCTTTCTTTACTCATTTTTGGCTCAATTCTCATTCCATTCAACTTCCATCTTTTCCATTGGCTTCGTATGCAGCCACTTGATTAATGGGGATGCGGTGGACGGCCAAAAATGATGCTTGTCATGCTAGAGATTTATTCGAATGTGTAATTCGAACCAATGCTTGTTTGTAGTGATATCTTCGAAATTAGTATGTCTAGCTCGAGTCCTACATTGCAAGAACATGATTGGCCTTTTTTTTTATTATCCTGGAGAGGATAAAAGCTACTCAAATTGATATCAGAATCATACAACACTACTAAACCCACCATTTTGGAATTCGTTGCCAGGAAAATACAACTTTCTCATGTCAATGTAGATGTATGGTTGTACAGATTTGGAATAGATGTGGTTTACCTGCTTTCATTGACAAGAGTCTAGTAGCTCACAGCTGGCTTAGGAATCGCTTTAAGAAAGAAAAACGGAAGCTTATCGTCACCTGCAAAATCAAGTATGCAGACATAATAATCTACCTGTGCTAATGAATAAGCCCAGGGAGAGTACATTCCTGCAAATTTTTCAAACAATTGTCTTTCCAGTCTCGACCACATTCTTCACAGCTCGCATGAAAATTGCTGCTGCTTGTGCATCTAAACCACTTGCAGGTTCATCCATATAGATAATAGACGGATTGGCGACAAGTTCGACAGCTATGGTTAGCCGCTTGCGCTGCTCATGGATACACCACTAACACCTGGTACGCCAACCAAGGCGTCCTTAATTTCATCAAACTAATAGTCACATCCTGAAATGCAACTGATAAGATTCAAAAGGTAAGATCATCCTCCTGTTATGTAAGATGAGACGTGACTGAAAATAATGTCAAACAGTATGAATGGATGAAAATCTTAACTGAAAGTAAGAAATTAAATTCACCTTTCATAGCAGAAGTTTTTACTTTTCTTCCACAAGTTTACTTTCATTTGAATCTTGACTTCCTTGAATCTTTGCCAACTTTTCTTGTGAAATCATCGCATGTGACAATCCAGGAGCTGCATTTAGATTCGACTGTGCGAAGAAACTTGACTAGCATTGGTTCTTCTTAAGTTATACTTTGATGAACTTACGCTTTAAGAAACTTAGGACAAAGATAAAGCAAATGTTGAAAAGTATAGCGAAGCCAAAGAAGGCGCCCCAGTGCCATCCAGAAATCATATTCTTCAAAGTTTAATCCACGGCTTTCAAGTATTTGTGTCCCTATGGTAGTGTTTGTGGGAAGCATCTACTGTAACATTAAGAAGCACTAAAAGGAAACTTCTTCCAGATTTTAAATAGATAAAAGTTCCGTCAGGCTATAAATATAAGAAATAGTTAAGAGAACGAATAGCAGCTTTAGCTGACAAGATTTTTGCATAGTTGTCTTGATTAAAGGAACCAAAAAGTGTTCCTATGAGAGCTCACCTTTTGCCACCGAGAAGCAAGAAATTCATTTACAGAAAGGCCAATCTCTACCTATGAAAGAGGGGAAACCCAAAAGCCCCA
The DNA here is from genome assembly GCA_026122585.1 of Anacardium occidentale. Taxonomy (NCBI): domain Eukaryota; kingdom Viridiplantae; phylum Streptophyta; class Magnoliopsida; order Sapindales; family Anacardiaceae; genus Anacardium; species Anacardium occidentale. Next base: position 56,601 of record JAJEJH010000956.1, on the reverse strand, counting down.
CTTCAACCACCCAAGCTGAGAGGCTGCAACGAATAACACAGCATAAGTTTATCCTTCGGATGATGATTTTGAAATCAAATTGGAGGAGGTCTGAATAGCCTTATGACGTGTGATAACGAAACCACAAAAAATTAGGACTACTAATAAAGCAAAACCACCCGCTGTCGTAGCAGCAGCCATAGTCTGGCAGACTGAAGCCAAAAACGGAAACATGGATATAGGGATAAGGTGCACATCGATAAGTAGAATGAGCTAACGGGAGAACCTAAAAATCATAGCAATCAATTAAATATCAGAATCTCAGCCACCGAAAAGCGAGAAGCTTTCTGCAGCAACCACTTTTAGATGAACTGAAAAGTGCATTTAAGCATACTGTTCGGTTATTTATATCTAAGTATTTAATCATTTTTACTTTGCTACAGAAGATTAACAAAGCAAATTCTAATGTGATGATTTGGCACTTCTTTGCCATGTGTACAGCCCAGTCAGCTTCTCACTCCAGGTTTGAAGAGTCAAATTATTGCATTCATGATGCAGCATCTTTTTGGTGGGGGAGTAAAGGTTTTCTTTTTACTTCCGGGTGATGTGGCATTTTGTTATAACAAACTTTACTCCTGCCCTCCAGGTGCGATGCTTGGCTCCTTTCTGTTTGTCTTTCTCTTTCTGCTTGATCTTCATCCTATGGCTGGAAAGGATCCTGCTGGTTCCAGGTGGTGGCTGCTGCTGAATCCTGTAGCTCTATATATATTCTCCTTTGGTTAATCAAGGATGTGTGTGTGTTGACTGTAAAAAAAAGGAGGAGAGGCTAGGGTTTATATCAGATGTGTTCTTTCCTGTAATTTCTAGGGTTTATTAGAGGTTATCAAACTCTATAAATCTGAAATGTTTTCTGATATAATGAATTTTTGTCTTGCCTTGGGAGAGTAGATATAGGCCATGAGTGTCGAACTACTATATATGACTGTGTTATCTTTGCTTGTTATATTTTCAGTTTAGTTGTTTTTATTTCTTCATCATTTTGATGCCTATGATATATGCTATTTGCTCATTCAAAATATTCTAATTTTGTTGCCTTTTTATAATAAAACCTAGAATAGAAAAGAGAAAAGAGCGTTTGTAAATTCTGTTTTGAGTGGATTAAATATGTTTGAAAGTCTGAAATCTTAACAAACTAGTATCAGAGCTAGGTTCAGGGCACTCTAATTCAAAACACAGTGAACTGATTTAGGGTTTATTGGCTAAATAGGGGGTTTTAGGCTTTGGAAGATGAAGATAGAGGTTGTCTTAGTGAAAGAAGGCTTAGCTCTAGCTTTGAAGGGTGAATCAGAGCTTCCAACATCCATGACAATAGTAGAAAAGTAGGATATGATTGATAGAGCTAGAAGTTCCTTGATTCTTGGGCTGGGTGATAAAGTTCTCTAGGAAATCAAAAAGGAGAAAACAGTTGTTGAGATTTGGAATAAGTTAAACTCTCTTTATTTATCTAAAGTTGTACCTAATAGATTATATCTAAAACAGAAACTATTTGGTTTTAATATAGATGAGCAAAAATCCTTAAAAGATAATAAGGATGATTTCCTAAAAATAATACAAGATTTAGAAAGTATTTCTGTTGAAATTACTGAAGAAGATCAAGTTGTATTTCTTCTAAATTCATTACCTAAGTCATACTCTAATTTTGTGCAGACCTTGAAATATGGGAGGCAAACACTAAAATTAGAAGAGGTAATACAAGCAATTTCAGCAAAGGATAGTGAAAATAGGATAAAAGATAGGCACAATGGAGATGGTGAAGGTCTTAGCATTAGAAGGAGATAAAAACGAGAAACTGCAAAAGAGGTGGACATAGTCAGGGTAAAAATAGGTCTAAGTCCAGGCTTGGTCTTAGAAAATGTTTTCATTGTCATAAAAAAGGACATTTCAAGAGAGATTGTCTTGAGAGGAAAAAAAAGAAAAAGTTAGATAAAGAGAGTGAGGGTGGGAGTGTAGATTTAGCTGCTGAAGGCTATGATAGCTCAAAAGTCTTGGTTATTTCTGATAGAAAATTGAGTGAAGAGTGGATACTTGACATTGGGTGCACCTATCACATGACACCAAATTGAGAGTGGTTTAGTTCTTTTCAGCCTCTAGATGATGGTAAAGTTTTGATGGGGATTAATGTTGCCTGTCAAATAAAGGGTATAGACAACATTAGATTAAGTTGAGATAATGGTCAAGTCAAAACACTCATTGATGTAAGATACATTTCTGACCTAAAAAGAAATTTGATTTCTTTGGGTACTCTTAATACTAATGGTTTTAGTTACAAAGTAGTGAATGAGAGTTTCAAGGTGATGAAAGGGTCCTTAATAGTTATGAAGGCTGAGAAAAAGAATGGGTTGTATGTGTTAAATGAGGAAGTTAAGTGTGGTACAACATCTGTTACTTCTCCAGAGGCACTAGATAAGGCTATTCTTTGGCACCAAAGACTTGCCCATGTTAGTGAAAAAGTCTAATAGAATTAAGTAGACAGAATCTACTTTATGGAGATAAAACTAAGAGATTAACATTTTATGATTATTGTGTTCATGGCAAGATGAGAAGAATCAAGTTTGGTTCTGGTCAACATTACTCAAAGGCCCTCCTTGAGTATGTTCATTCACATGTTTGAGGGTCTTCTAAACATTATTCTTTTGGTGGATGCAAGTATTTCATCAGTTTTGTGAATGATTTCTCTAGGTATGTTTAGGTTTATTTCTTGAAGACCAAGAATGAAACATTTTTGAAGTTTAAGGAATGGAAAACCATGGTGGAGACTCAAACTGGGAAGAAATTGAAGAAGTTCAAAATTGATAATGGCCTAAAATTTGTTAATCAAGAGTTTGATAATTTTTACAAACTGAATGGTATTGTGAGGCATAAGACTATGAGTAATACACCTTAGCAAAATAGCTTATGTGAAAGGATGAACATGGTTATTTTGGAAAAGTTGAGAAGTATGCTTTCATGCTCAAAATTACCAGTAAAATTTTGGGCTGAAAATGTACGAACTGCAGTCTACCTCAGCAACAGAACACCTTCCTTAGCAATAGAATTTAAGGTTCCTTTGAAAAAGTTTACTGGTCATACAGTTAAACTAAATAATTTTAAAGTTTTTAGTTGCTTAGCTTATGCTCATGCTAAAGATGACAAACTTAAACCAAAGGTTATGAAATGCATTCTTTGGGTTATCCAGAGGGTGTTAAACGCTACAAACTCTAGAACTTAGAGGCTAAAAAATGCATTGTAAGCAAAGATGTAATTTTCAGAGAGAATGTATTACCAGGACTTGAGAAAGAGATTCAAAATTAAAAAAAAATTCATCTGAGTCAGACAAATTAGAGCTTCAATTGATAACTTCTCAATCTAGACAAAATTTAGATCAAGGTGGAGCACCTGATCTTGAAATTCAAGAAGAAGCTGAAATTCAAGAAGAAGTAGAAGCTGAACTAGAGGAAAATGATTTAGAATTGGGAGACTACCAGTTAGCTAGGGATCGAATTAAGAGGGTAGTTAGACCTCTAAATAGGTTTGGGTATGCTGATCTTGTTGCCTATGCATTACAAGTAGAAGAAGATTTGAATGATAAACCTAAAACATATTAAGAAGTTGTGACTGGAAAAGAGAAACTTCAGTGGAGAAAGGTAGTTGATGAAGAGATTAATTCTCTGATGAAAAATGAAACCTGGACACTAGTGGATAGACCCAAGAATTTTAGAGTGGTAAAATGCAAGTGGATTTTTAAAAGAAAACCTAGAGTGACTCCCTTTGAACCTCCAAGATTTAAGGCTTGTTTAGTGGCAAAAGGATTTACACAAGTTGAAGGCATAGACTACAAAGAAATCTTCTCTCTTATAGTCAAACATACTTCTACAAGGGTGTTATTGTCACTGGTTGTGCAATATGACCTTGAATTGGAGCAATTGGATGTGAAGATAGCATTCCTACCTGGAGACTTAGAAGAAAAGATTCTGATAGAGCAACATGAAGGTTATGAAGAAAAAGGCAACAAAGGTAAAGTTTGTTTACTTAAGAAATATTTGTATGGCTTGAAACAATCACCACGACGATGGTATAAAAAGTTTGATTCTTATATGCTTGAAATTGGTTTTTTGAGATGTAATTATGATAGTTGTTTTTTTTTTACGAAAATTTCATATATGACTCATGTTTATTTACTTTTGTATGTGGATGATATGCTCATTGCTTGCCACAATAAGTCTGAAATAACTTGGCTTAAGAAGATATTGCATGCCAAGTTTGAAATGAAAGAGTTGGGTTAACATAGAAGATACTTAGCATTTCTATAATCAAAGATTGAAAACATGACAAGTTAAAATTGTCTCAACAAGAAAATGCTGAGAAGATATTGCAAAAGTTCAACATGAAAGAGTCTAAGGTTGTTCAGACTCTACTTGGACAACATTTCATGCTGTCACATGATCAAAGTCCACAATCAAAAGAAGAGAAAAAGAAAATGGCTAAGGTGCCTTATGCTAATGCTTTGGGAAGTTTGATGTACCTGATGATGTGTACAAAGCTAGATTTGGCTTATGCTGTGAGCATTGCAGACAAATTTATGAGTAATCCAAGAAAGGTACATTGGAATGCTTTGAAGTGAATATTGAGATCTGTGAAGGGGACAACTTTTGTTTTTATTGAATACAAAAAGAATCAACTAAATGAATACTATGTGGAAGGGTTTGTAGATGCTAATTATACTGGAGATATAGACAGAAGAAAATCCATTATTGGATTTGTATTTGCAGTGTGGATAAATGTGGTGAGTTGAAAATCTAAACTTCAACACATGGTGATTTTGTCTTTTACGGAATCAGAATATGTAGCCATTACTAAAGCTGCAAAAGAAGCTAGATGGTTGAAAGGTCTAATAGGTGAGCTTGGAATTGTCAGAAACTGGTAATGATTCAGAGTTATAACAAGAGTGCTATTCACTTGTGCAAAAATCAAATTTCCATGAGCGTACTAAGCACATAGATGTACATCTATGCTTCATTTGAAAACTCATTGAAAATGGTGAGATAAAAGTAGAAAAGGTGGCTGGTTCGAACAATCCAACAGATGTGCTTACCAAGTCAATTTTTGGTGAAAAACATAGGCTCTACATGAGCCTATTGCATGTTGAATAAGATGATAAATGGATACCAAGGCAACGAAAGTATTCTGACATGTCAAAGGAAGTACCAAGGTGGAGAATTGTGATGATTTGGCACTTCTTTGCCATGTGTACAGCCCACTCAGCTTCTCACTCTAGGTTTAAAGAGTCAAATTATTACATTCACGATGCGACATCGTTTTGGTGGGGGAGTAAAGGTTTTCTTTTTACTTCCTGGTGATGTGGCATTTGGTTATAACAAACTTTACTCTTACACTTCAGATGCGATGCTTGGCTCATTTCTATTTATCTTTCTCTTTTTGCTTGATCTTCATCCTATGGCTGGAAAGGATCCTGCTAGATCCAGGTGGTTAATCAAAGATGTGTGTGTGTTGACTGTAAAAAAAAAAAAGGGAGAGGTTAGGGTTTATGTCAGATGTGTTCTTTCCTGTAATTTCTGGGGTTTATTAGAGGTTATCAAGCTCTGTAAATCTAAAATGCTTTCTGATATAATGAATTTCTACTTTGCCTTAGGAGAGTGAATGTAAGTCATGAGTGTCGAACCACTATATATGATTGTGTCATCTTTGCTTGTTCTGTTTCTAGTTTAGTTGTTTTTATTTCTTCATCATTTTGATGCCTATGATATATGATATTTGCTCATTCAAAATATTTTAATTATGTTGCCTTGCTATAACAAAACCTAAAATAGAAGAGAGAAAAGAGGGTTTGTAAATTCTGTTTTGAGTGGATTAAATTTGTCTGAAAGCCTGAAATCTTGACACTAAGAATTCAGTATGCAGTCATTTTAGAGACTGCTTGATGTAAAGCTTTAGAAATAAGGGCACTGATTGATGATTGATAGATGATGCAAGATAATGAATCGATAAATAAGACATAAACAGAATGAATTTTCTGTATGAAAAGATACAATGCACTGGTGAACACATCCATTGCAGTTGAAACTCACCTCTTGGCCTCAGGACTGTACCCCATGACACAGTAAGGCATATCCATGTAACAGATTCTACTACTGAAGGAGGAATTTTCAAAATAGTGGCTCGAATTGCATATGCTCAATCAGGGTAAAAGCACAACTCTTTCTGTTTAAAGAAGACTAGAAGTCTAGCTGTAGTGAGAGACAACTCTGGAATACCAGCAACAAGAGTATCATGAGTCCAAAGAACAGGGCACCGATGTAGTAAGTTGCATGAAGAACATCAATTTCCATCTGAGTCCACAAAAGGACAGTCATCATGACGGTTGCAATGATAACAATCTGTAACAAGAAATTCATTTTACATGTTCCAGATTATCCTTGCCATTGCCCCACGTCATTTTAAGAATACAACATAATCGAAAATTAATAATAATAATAATAACCAGGGGTGTTTTGAACACTGACAAAGAATTTCGCTTTAAGAGAAGATATTCCTTTGACATGCAAGCTCTAAGCAGTTGCCACTTAGAAAGAGAATACACCTTGAACGAAATAGCATCCTTGTGGCTTTGGGATCTATCATATGGCACCGAGAGATCCTCGTCAAGCTTCTTGCCAAGAGCAGATTCCTTGAATTTTTAACAGAACATATCTACTGAAGCATAATTGTAAGAAGCCTCAGTGTAGTGCCAGTATTGTGCTTGATCTTTTCTAGGTATCACCTGCCGAAAAATAAATGAAGAATAGCTGCAGAACCACAAAATTTAAGCATGGAAAAGAAATTATTGTGAGCTCTAATTCAGTAGGCTCTAGAAGAAAGTCAGCTACACCTTTTCTTAGAGGACACCTGAATCCACAGTTCTCGAAAAATTCTACAACTTGATCGCGTGGTCCTTGATACATAACCTTTCCTTCCACCATCAAAATGATGCCATCAAAGAGTTCAAAGGTTTCTGGAGCTGGCTGAAGAAGTGAAATCAATATGGTAGCATCTGTTGTATGCACCAGCTGCTGCAGGCAAGCAACAATCTGATATGCAGTTGAACTGTCTAAACCATTTGATACTTCATCCATAATTAAGGCTTTCGTGGGACCAACAACCATCTCTCCTGCATTTTAATGGAAAATTAATCCTATAAGAGGTTTACAATAGAATGCATCTAATCCTTTGATTCATCTATTCCATAAACATTACGACCAAGTGGAGAAGATGCATTTTTTAAAAAAAATTGCCTGTTGTCAGTCTCCTTTTTTGACATCTAATCCTATAGAATGCATCTAATCCTTTGATTCATCTAATCTCTCACCACTGTGTCAGCACAGATATCAAGTCCAAGGACCTGGGAAGCGACAGTTAACATTTTAACTTAAAGCATTTGCAAGATACAAATCAACTGAAAAATATATGGTTACAGCTTCAACAAAGAGAAATACGTTTAGCACATGATCTGTTTTAAGGATTGTCTTTTGTCCTTTGGCAGAAATTGCCTGTTATAAAAACCTTCGACATGAACATTTCATACGTTTACCAACGGCAAATAGAACAAAACATCAGATTTAAACTAGAAAAATATGCTGACGATACCTTCATGTAAGTATCCGCATCTGGATCCGGTAAAATTCCTGCCTCCTCTCTTTCATTGACCCCCATCATCATATATGCACAGGCAGAAAAAATTAAATACTACAACTATCAACTACTTGTGGGAATTGCCAAGGTGGTAGTGACTAAAACATCATTGAAACAAATTTAAGGAAGTGTGCTTCTTCGGTTTCCAACACCAAGTCATCATGCAGAAAATTCAAGTGTTTCCCTCAGAGTTTTCTGCTATATGCAAATCTTCTTGTCTTAGATAAGCTGACGTTTTCTGAGGATCAAAACTCATCCAACCGAAAACTATTGTAAGAAACTTCTCCTGTCACCTTTGAAGAAAACAGAACCAAAACTGAGTACATTAGGACATCAAACTAAGATAGCACGCAATAGAGAAGGAAATTAGCAGAAGATATTATCTACTTGTTTTCATCTTGCATCAAGCAAAATGTAATCAAACATATGGCTACAAATAGACTTGATCCTTCTTGAATTAACAAGGTAATCTAAAACACTAGGATACATTTTCTCTATGATAAAAGGGAGAGGAACCTCTAGTTTGTGTTGCAGAATACAACTGTAGAGTACAAAAGTAAGGTATAATCAAATATTAAATTTAGGAAACCTACCAAAGATGTGCACTTGTGATGCCTTAGACATTTCTTTTATGATTCTCTCAAGTTTAAGCAGGTTAGACATTTAGTTATAGATTCATGCATATGACTGACACCTAACATTCCAAATTGATGTGAAATCCAAGCCCTAATCTCATCAACATGCAACAAGTTTCCAACTCATATGTCAAGGTTCTCGACTTCAAAAGGTAGAAATGCGAACACTTCACAATATCATCAACAAAATCAACTTAATTTCAATAAAATAACTTCACAAAATAAATAGCAAGTGACTTCCTAGGAAAGGTGATATGAGGAAGGAGGAACCAAACGTAAAGATTTACACCACCAACTTGACCCAAAATCTAGCATCAATTCTACCTTACTAAAATTCGTTAAAGGAAGTGCAAGAGATTTGATTCTAGTCTAAAGGAACTATTCCACTAGTAAGAATCCAAACCACCCCCAAATCCCCTTACAATGGAAATTGTTAAAGGAGTGAACAAGAGAAAACACCCTCTAGGTTCAAAAATTGTAATTTTCATTTAACATCAGCTAACTTTACATATGAGATATGTTGTCTTTTGTAAACAAGTTACATGCAAAGAAAAAGAAGAAAATAACCTTACTTAAGTTACATTTAAAACAAAAGAAAAGTATATGCTTAAGTATAAATGTTGGATTGTCTTATCACCCTTGCATTGACTAGGTAGGTTAACTAGTCTTTTAATTGAACTACACTTGTATTTGATTTATGGTGGATTGAAACACCAAGTTTGCCCTTGAGTTAATGTGTATTCATATAAGGAATTGTACCAGAAGGTGTGAGTTGTGAAACTATATCATGTTCCCTCTAGTACTCACTGAATTTAGCACTTAAGTACTTCCCTGCATAATCACTATGAAGGTTCTTAATACTTTTACTGAGTTGCTTACCTACATCGTTTTTAAATTCTTTAAACTTTTCAAAGTATTCCGACTTGTGTCCATAAGAAACAAATACCCATACCTACTAAAGTTGTTAGTAAAGGTCACGAAGTAAAGTTTTTCATGTCTACTTTACAGTGTCATGGGCTTATATATGTTATTGTGTATAATCCTTAGTAGTTCAGTTGCCCTTTCACTGTGACCAGCAAAAGATGACTTGACCATCTTGTCCATTAAGCATGATTCACATTTATCATATAACTAGAAGTCTAACGATAGCAAACCCTACTAGAGCATTAAAATGTGTTTCGGGCCTATGTGCCCCAACCTATAATGCCCTAGATATATGGAATTCAATTCATTAGTCTTAATATGTTTACTTGTATTAACATTGAAAATTTCATTGTTATTCAAGTTTAAAACATACAATCCATTTACCATGTACATGACTTTATACCATTCAAACAAATGGTTATAATACCACCAACAATCAAGAAATAATACCCTTTTTTTATCTAAAATTGATATAGGAATTAAATTTCAATAAATTTTTGATACATAGTAACAATTTTTCAATTCTAAACAAGGCCCAATTGGCAAAAACAGATAATATAATCCTACAATTAGAGCTTTAATTCTCACTCTATTCCCAATGTGTAGGAGTACCTCTATCTAAACTTTCATTGCTACACTTGGGAAGCCTTGATAGACTTTTGAATGGATCAAGATCCCATCGAGTCGACTTAACATTTGCTTTGGTGAACAAGCCAAAGCGATCCATATAAGTAAGTCATCATACCAATCAACAAAAGCCTATGAGGTCAAGTTAAGTGTTACCCTAACAAATCAAGTAACTTTAACTATGATTTTTGGTATCAGTAGGTCAACTATTACATATCACTATGTATTGATAAATACATCCCCACTAAACCTCTATTAAATTTCACCTTCGCTTTGACGAACAAATATAATTAATTAGCTAAGTCAAACCCAATATAGCCAACAACTAGTCTTTCACCTAGTAATGGGTTGTCTTTCACTTTAACAAACAAGGTTTCTATAAACATAGGTTTGTCCTGGTAGTGTTATATTAGAGGGCTTCACATAACTTAATATTTCTTGAGGGTTTTTATTAATTAGGTCTTATTAGGTTTAATATGATGTGAGGTGATAATTGCAAAATTAAGGTTTAAACATGCTAACTACAACGTAAATAAAAATGTGTCGATATGTGAGTATCAAAACTAACGTTAGTCCCTTAACCAAAAAGACTGACTAACAACCTAGGTTCTATTCTTTAATTTTGAGGCTTTAAGTATGTTGCACCTTTTCATCTTCAAGTCTTCCAATAATTACGTGGCTTTATCTCCTAGTTACAATTTTCTAAGAAAAATCAAATAACCACCTATTTTAATTTTACATAACAAAATAAGAAACCTTGAGTTACATTTGAGGGGAGGGAGGTAAGAAGATAATTACATCGAGAAAACATAGAAAAAGCAGGATATACAAATCCTATTATAAACTACAACATTCATTCTCAAAATCCAAACATACATAGGTTGGTCCAATTCGTATATTTGGCATCATGCATACATAACACTAATCATATATACTTATATTTAAAATTAATAAATTAATTAAACAAGTCTTAATTTGCACTTTAGTCTTACATTTTTACAAATTGTAATCAATCCCCAAAAGATAGGAGATTTGCAATTTAACCCCTAGGTAGTCAAACTAAGTTAAAACAGCAAAATTTCGTCACACAAGGGAATGCAACATTTACCACCCAAACGTGTATGTCATACACAGGAGTGCATGAGCCACGTAACTAACCAACACGGGTATGTAATGATAATACATGGTTGTATGTCTATCAATATGAGATATCAAAAAATTCCAAAAGCCAACACAAGTAGACACCCAGTAAGCACACTATCACACACATTGGTAGAGTATTGTCTCTACACAAGTATGCATTAAACATGCACGATCATGTACAAAAACACTATATGAATACATGATGCCTTCGGCTAGGTGTATTATGTTTTACATGATTGTGTGCTTACTTGAGCATGGTCATGTATTGCATATTTTTCAGAAATTCCTAGTTACAAGAATTCACTAGAAAATCACCCAAAATTGACATGATAAAGTTGCAGTTTGAATATTTTGGCATGATACACCAAATGTAAATTCAGTTACATTACTATAACCAGTAATAACATCTAAAGGTAATGATTTCATGCAACAATGCAAAATTGGCACTCAACCTTTTACACAGCTTTTCCACCTTATCACAACTCAATCAACAAATATGTAGGAAAACTAAAAATCAACAATAAAAAACATATTTACATTTAAATATATTCAACATGCTAATCAATTGATTAAAAAAACAAGCATGCATCTCAAACCATTCAAAAATGCAAGTATAACATATTTTGCACAAAATTGAAAAAGGTAGTTAGATACCACTATAAGGGAATGCTCGATCATCAAAGAGGCACCTAAGCAAAATAATTAAAAGCAAACAGAGTCTAACATTTCCCTCAAGGGTGACTTATTAAAATATTTTGTGTAAAGCACAAAATCATGCCAATTACATATATAAGGTGTTTAAAAAACCCATATCAATGGTGATGGCTCCACCAAAGCTTTCTTGTGGCAAATAGATGTTCCCTGTTGAAGATATGATGGCACTTAAAGGTTTACAGTAGCAATAAAAGGCTAGGTGTTTGGTCAAGATGCTAGCACCAAGTGGAACATGGGTGTGAATATGTACTGTATAAATATGTTAAAAATAAACATGGGCATAAGACTTTGAGTCTGAGAAGAAAATAAAATCTCTCTAAAATTTTGTCGCATTTCTCTTTATATGGAGATAGGTACATAGTCATGTGTGTGAAAACTACATGATCATATAGCCCACATACACGCCCATGTGAACATAACACACAATCATGCATAAGTGTTTAAATAACATAATAATTATCATGTTACATAGGTTCTGTGCAATTCTTATCATGCTAGATTCTTCAAGTAGTCATATGCACAATTGTGCATGAGGTATGCATAGTCATGCATTAGCAGAAGTTCAATTTTGAATTAAATTCAAAATCTTATCTAAACTCTTAAGTTATCCAATCACTTAAATTATCTAATGCTCAAGACACATGGTTATGTGTCTGACAAATACACGGTCATGCATTAAGGTAAAAGTCAAAAAATGACTTTCAATCTAATCTAAATAGATTTGACAAGTCTTACATAACAAAATTTGTAACAATAACCATCAACACAAATAATAGGACAATAATCCTCTGCCTCAAAGGAAAAGTAACTCCCATAATGTATGAGTCACAAGTCATCTACTAACTCAATAGTATTCGAATATGAGTTCAGTTTGAACACAGATCATGAATGGCCTCTAGCAAAGTATCATGATCACTTGATTAGCATAGTATCAACAAATAACTTTTAACTTCATCAACTTGATAGTTAACACACAATACAATTCTTTTATCATCATGTCTCAAAAGGTGGAGATATAAGTATATGTCTATCTTAGGAACCTTTTATATACATAAACGTCCAAACCTAAATTACATATGGTACCAACCAATCTAGCTATAGCCATAGCCTTATTGGTTCTTAATAACTCAACTAAGACATTTATCATATGCTCAAGATTGACAAATCCTCTGTAGATCTATCATAGCTTCATATTGTTCATGATACAATCAATTTCTCACCTTTATAACACTTTAGTTACGGTGGTGTATTTAATGACATCAAACATTATCACTCCTAATACAAGATGGTTTGATAGACATCAAATTGAAAGATCACATGTACTTATAAAGTCACGAGAATTGATCCATTGATATAGGTAGCATTATCTTTATAAGATCATTATCATTGGGTTCGACCAGTAACATGATTACTAAGTCATGCACTTATGTGTGGGTCTAAGTTGTGATCAATAGATATTAACACATGCAACCATTACCATATTTAGCTCATAGGTTGTATTAACCTCTAGTATCTCTACAAACAGAGAAGGATATGACATGAAAGGTAAAATAATGCAATTGACCTAAAATAAAGGAAAATAAAATGGTTATGGATAAAGTTATACTGAAGATTAGACCTAAAATAAATTGAAATTATGCACACATTAGAGTTAGTTGTTGGTCTATTGACTAGTGGTTGTTAAGTGAGAAAATTGACACTAATCCTTGTGCTACTGACTCATTAAAGAGCTTATAGGTTATAGACAAAAGAGTTAGCTAAACTCAAAGAAGCCCTAGAGTTTGGGTTGTTATAGATCTTAAGCAATATGGATAAATATCTTGTGCATAGTCCTTTATGCCTATGCATGCTCATGCATCGATTCATGCATAAAGGATAATGTTTTTTGCATTTTGAGACTTTATCCCACACATACTTACACGTCTATCCCTATTTAGTCAAACTATACATAAGCTTCTAATAAAGCTTCTTGTGCACAATAAGCCTCTTCAAGTACATGCTTTATATAGATATCAAGGAATTAACCTATCTACATAACTGTCTATTTAAAAACTATGCACTATACGTAAGAATATAAATAAAATATGGAGGTAAACTAAAATCTATTGTATAGTATCCTGGATAAAACTCATATTTTATTACTAATAATTAGTATCTAAAAACATAAAGGATATTATACATCTCCTATGCATGAGCAATATAAGCATGTGAGCCAACATGTTATCTATTAAAAGCTAAATACATATATACATACATATATGAAACTAAAAACTCAAGTAAGGCTCAAGTTGTATCCCACTCTCCAGTCATCTTGCACTCCAAGCTTAGCTCCTTAACTCAACTTGTAAGAAAAAAAAAACTATAAGGAATGGGTGATAAGTCACTCAGTAAACATCCCTTATCTCTACCTTCAGGAACGTACTAAGCTGATCTATCACTCGCTAGCTGCTAAGCTGATGAACTTAACTAAGTTCTTGATAGCCTAATAGCTTATTCTAATCTAGCTATGGGTTTTTCTCTATGTTGGCTTATTGTCTTCTTACATGTCTAGTCAAGTAGACTCTAGTTAGCCTACGACTAGTCTCATGGTATGACAGCTACGCTCATCTTGCTATTTCTATGCTACTTTATAACTCGTTATAAGTACATATATGAGTATACGTATATGACTTACCATGAAAAGGTATCTAGCTGGAACTAGCCCACTTAGTTATCCTCTTCTTTTTTATATATATATTTATTATCCTACTTTCTTATCTGTTTTCTAAGACCTATAGTACTCTTGAGTTCTATGAAAAGCTTAACTAAATTCTTTTAGGTTTTTACTTACAATGTATATTGTGCAACTAGTTTATGTTATTTTCTATTTGTAATTCATGAGTTACTTCTCTCTTACCTTGCTATCTGTATTTTGATTCATAACTGTTTTTTTTTTTTTTCTCATTTACTATTATATTATGGCTTATTCTCTCATGCATATGGTATTTTGTACATACTTATATTTCTAATTTTACATGTTTTGATTGTATTTGCTAATTATTAGTCTATCTAATAGTTTCTCTGTTCTACTTGCTCTTATGTTATATATGACATGATATGAAATATACTAAAATCATGTTCAATGATGTTAAAAATCATAATTGGGCCTTTAGACCTGTTTACTAAAAATATCTTTTTGAAAACTCGTTTTTTTTGAAAATACTACTAGGATCAGAAGATCTTAAAATACTGAAAAACTAAGTAAAACTGTATTTGAAAATCTCTATGTATCTAAAGATACCTACTGTATTGTGGAGACTAATGAATATAGGGATTCGACACTCGACCATATGAATCATCAACTTCTTGACACTAGATCAACAGGCTAAAATCAAATAACTGATGCACACTAACATATATATCAATAAGCATTGACGCTAGCTCCCTCTCTAACAAGCGTACAACTGCATACCAGCATATCTGACGTTGGTTTTCTTTCTAATAGGCATACAGATTGCACACCAATGTATATAAATGTAGCATTTGCTCCCTCTCAAGCAGGCATGCAACTCATAGATGTCTCCTCATATTTATCCCAAAATAATGTTTGGATTATCGATTTTCTATTTTAAAAACATATGCATATGGATTGTTTGATCATTTTTTCTAAAAACGTTGAATTAGCATGTCATGTCATGTAATATATATCATGCATGATATCTTTTTTTTTTTCTTTCTTTGATTATACTCTATATACTATATAGTTGTTATAATTCTGTTCTTTGTATTCTTACTGTTGTGTTGTTTCTGTAACTTATTAAGCTTATTAATAAGTTTTGGGTAAGCTAATTTATGTTCTGTTGTATACCTATTAGTTTTTTTTTTTTGTATATTTCTTTAATGTTTCTATGATTGTTCTTCTATTTTCATATGTTTTATGATCGTATTCTACTAGTTATTTAGGTTGTTTCTAGGTTACTGTTGAATTTTTCTTACTTATATGAGCTTGAGTTTACTAATTTTGTAAGAATATTTTACCTTACTATTCTCTATTATTTGATCTGAAGGGTTTTCTATTATAAATTTCTATGTCTCTTTCTTCTTTACGTTTATTCTTATTCTTAATATATTGTTTCTTTGCTTACTTTACTTAGAATACTTGATATGTTCTCTTATTATTGATATTTTGCTGAATATGAAGGAAATCTCTAAATTTCACTAAGCGCACAGACATGCACTATCGGACACATGGGCATGCATAAAGGTATACGGGCCATGTACCAATCATGCAATCTAACCATGCTAGCTTTTAGAAATTTTGCTTATTCTTCTCTTATACTAATGCACGACCATGACTCTAACTTGTACGATCGTGACCCTTTACAACTGTAGTCATGCATAGTTTGTATATATGACTATGACCTTACTGAAACAAGATTGCACGAGGGTGCATCCTACTCTGTTTTGGCACCTATGGCTAAAACACTCAAGATCACGTACAATTCAACCTAAATCTCTATCAATCTTCAATTAAATACACACATATATGTATCAAGGGAAACTAAACATGCTTCTACCTCTAAATGTCTCTTTTATTTCATCATCATCATTTTATAATCATGATAATAAACTGGATACATGCTTACATTACTGAATAATCTAACTAAGAAGCCATATACACTGACAATAAGGAAAGAGGTAAGGAAATACTTACCTGGAGTTGCTAATAGCTTCAATCTCTCTATCTCTAGTTAAATCTTGGTTGAATTAACTATTGAAAGCTGGTTAATCTCTCTTTCAATTTGGATAGGATTAGCTAGAGAGAAAGGAAAAGAAAATGGGTGAGAAAACTGGCTAAAACGGGTAGAGGAAAAAATGTTACTTCATCTATCAGTAGACATGCACGGGTGTGCAGCGAGATACATGGGTGTGCATGAAGGGAAAGGGATGCACATGCATATGTCTAGAGATGCGCGGGCGTGTGTCTAGAGATGCACAGTCTTGTTTTTTCCACAAGTTATATATAAAGCCCTTAAAAAGACTATTCTACCCTCCTAACTCAATGAAACTGATTTCTAACTAAAAAATATCTCTTTCAACCCTAATTCAAGTCCTAAAAAGACCAATCAAATCTCGGAATGTTACAAGACATATGTTATTACATTGTTATATATTGTGTACTAGCACAAAATTTTTTATTTATAATTCCATTGGGCCTATACTTGTACACCCTATGTAACCCCAACAAGTTAAACTCTTGTTATTTATATTCTAACTCCTTAAGTTTGTATTATTACTTTTTGTCCCCTAAAGCTTTAATTTATTACACTAAGTCTAACAAAAAGTAAAGCATCCATCCTGATATGAATAAATCTATGCAACTCATTAAAAGAGCTCAAAATCATGGTGTTTGGGTAGGATTCACTACATATATAATAGCCATAATCTTTTAATCCTAACTATCAACCCCCTATTATACCCATAGGTTTCTATCATATTAATAGTGTATAAATTCATAATTACCTATAATTAATCTACCATTTATTTGTAAACAATGAGCGATCTTTAAGAAGACATTATGACTATCTCAATTATATATAATCAATAAAAGATTGATTTTAACCTTTTAATGGTACAATTACTATCTATTCAAATAATTTCATTGACTGATATCTTATCAAAGTTAAAGTACAAAAATAGTGTATATCTCAAATCATCGCTAATATTAGTGTTTGGTTAGTCAAGCAATAAACAAATTAATACTAGATTAAGCACTAACCTATTCTCACTACAACCATAAATTTTTAGTATCTTGTCATAACCAAATTGCACAGTGAGATATTTACTCTCATACCCAAGAGTAATGAATGATGTCGTTAATAACTATTTTATTGATAATTCTCTAAAAAAAGGGTCATATTAGGCTAGTGTCAAAATAAGTTGATTGGTATGGACAACGTTTTAATAATCTCAAATAGAAAGATTACATGGACCACTATCCATTCAAGGGTATGTTCAATAAGCATTAAGAGTAACTATCTATGTGGCTAGTGAATATGTAATCAACATGCACTTATATGTTTCACTAGGTTAACATTAACATTGACACATGAGACTTATCACTAACTTTCAATAGGGTTATTCAACATTATGATAGTCTTATCATATTTTATATACTATTGGTTAGGATAATAATAAGGCTATAAGCGTTTATATCTTGCTTACCATATATGCTTACAAAGTTCTCAAGATCAAGTTACACATTCATCCCCTTATCACAATTTTACTAATTTAAGGATATTTGTCTTGGTGTGCATATGAACATATGTAGTAACAAATAAAGAGTGTCATTAGAAATTGTATAAGTATGATTAAAGATGGATCTATATCTTCGGGAAGGTTGACTCTACAACAACTCCAATAGAAGTACTAGTGGCTATTATGTATATTTTCATGACAACTTAATTTATTGAAGTTCAAGACAGTAAAAGGTTGTTGCTCTCTCTTCCACAAATTTGAATATAGAGGTCTTAACCAAGTCTATAGAAATTGCGTAGCTTAAAAGTTTATTTGAAGAGCTTTAGGTGATCTATGTAGGTCAAGTAATAGTAAGGTCTGATAATTTTATTGTTGGTTCTTTGGAATCAAACTTAGCTCTTCATAATAGAACTAAATGTATAAAACTTGAAGTCTGCTTCTCAAGAGAACAACATCGAATTCCTATAGTTCAATATGGACCGTCAAATTTCCAAATTGTTGACATTTTACTAAACCTCTCTCAATATCCAAATTCAGTTGTCTTAGGGAAAAACTAAACATAATTCATTTTGATTTTATTAATACAAGAAAAAAAAACAAAATAAGATTGAGCGATTATTTGTTTTGTTGATAATAATAGTAGTAAATGTTATGGAGAATTTATATATTTTGATAATGGGCCCACATAGAAGCTATGAAAATTATAATCACAGGTGTAAAATTGAGTAGAGTAAATTAGGAGCATTTTTTTGGTTGATTGTTTGTTGATGAGAGTAACAACTATTTCTTTTTTCTTGATTTAGAAATAATTTAGGGAGGGTGGTTCTTGTGAATTGATAATTGTTAGGAAAATAGAATAAATGTTTAAACTAAAGAGTCTATAAAAATAGGAACTTCTATAAACTCAAATAAAGAGTGAGGAGTTTGATTACTCCTTTCAAGATTACTCTCAATACAAAGATTTTTAATGAATTACAATTAACCAACCTAATCCATTTATATTGATACAAGGTCAGTTGAATTACATCTAGAAAATGAATTTCCAAAGTCAGCAAAATATCTTGACTAGTTGAAATTTTTATTACTTCTTTCATCAATAGATGGCTATGCTTTCTTCAAAATTAGGGTTTGTTTTGCATCATGCTCGACAATAACAACTTAGGGAAGATTGTTCTTGCAAATTGGTAACAACTCAGGGACGATTGTCGTTATGAAGAGATAATAAAAAAGGGAGGAATGTCCTTGTGAATTGATAACAACTGAGGAAGAGTGATTTCTCATTAGTAAACAATAGTAGGAGGAGTTCCATATTGTCTGTCATCTGACATCCTTCTATCAAGTCAAAATCTAGAACTTTTTTCCTAAGGGATGACATGAAGTATGTCAGCCTTTAAGTTTAAAGGATTAAAGAACTAAGAGGCGAGTGAAGTGTTTTACTAGTTTGTTAGACAAAATACTTTGCACTAGTTTTTTGTTATGTCACAAAACAAAAGTAGCAAAAAGTTTTGTTTTCTTTAAAAGGTGTTTGATTAGAGATAATAAGAGATTACTCTAATAATCTATCTTTTATTATTGATATTATCTTGTATAATCTACTATATGATAAAAAATTACCATAATATTTTATTATCAAACTGATGTGATAAGTAATATATAAAGTAATTTGATTATCTTTCTTCTTAAGTATTAAAAGATTACCATGGTAATTTTAATGTTGTTACAATTTCACACATATTTAATAAATTTAGTTTAACATATTAAAGACGTTTAAATAAAATGATATCATAATATTCTTTTTTTGTCATTAGTCAAACACAATAATTTTTTATAGATACCAATTTACCTAGACACATTATTTTTTTTTTTACTCGTTAAGGTAATTTATTTTTGTGGTAATTTTCCATTTTAATAATAAATAATTTCCTAAACTGAACACAGCCCTAAGAGTTCAATTAGTTAAAGTGAAAAGAAAAAAACAATGTGTTTAAGTTCGAGGACATTATTTTGAGAGCAAAGCAAAAAGACTACAGTGCTCCTGAAGTTGATCAACCAAAAGAAGGGACACATAGCTTTAGTTCTTTCGTTCAACCGTTCTTCCCTAAATTCTCTTCTCTTTCATTCATTGATCCACGGTTCAAATTAAGCCATTTATGTTTGTTCTGTGTAAGCATTGAATGGCTTAGATTGTTTTTGACCTAGATCGCTAGCTTGGCATTTGGTTGGTATATAAACAGAAGCTTGAATGAAACTAGATAAGTGATGGTTACGAATTTTGTTTCCTGAATTTTCTCAACGTCTTTTTGTTTGTGTTGTTTTCTATTTTGTTTGTCAAACCTTATTTTCCAACTTTTACAAATCAAGTCAACTAAAATTAAAGGTAATAAAAAACTCGCTTAGAACCGAAACCATTGGATCCCCGATCGCCAGTTCCTATTCCTATCCAGAATCAACCTGCCTTGAATAGGTTTTGTTTCTAATTTTGTGGAACTGACATGTTTGGCTTCCAGTTCCAATTCCATCTTTTATGGAACCAGAATTCGCTTGGGGAAGTGGCTTCAATTCAAAGTTTGGTTACTCAAACGAGTTTCTTTTTCTTATTTTCAAATATGTTCCATCAAAATGATATTGTTTTGTTGTTTTGTTGAAGAGGAAAAAGACGTCATTTTGGTTTGGCTGGATTAATGCATACTGAAGTTTGAAAGCTATTTTCAAGTAACAATTTTTTTTTTCTTTGCTTCTCCAAACTCTCTTTTCCATCTCCCGTAGCATCAAATTTGTTTAACGTGTTTTCTCCATCCATAGGATTTTCGTCATTGGGTGAATCAGCTTAACTATAAGCCCTACAAAAAGCCGCAAAATTTGTAGGTTTATTTCAAAAGATTGAGTTCCTCTGATCTCAATAAAAAAAAAAAATCCCATAATATAGCAAACTGTTTACTATTTCCCAACAAACAAAATGTGGTGACTTTCAATGCTGTGTTGAAAACCTGGAGTTCTTTTAGCCCAAAAAAAGAATCTGTGAGCTGAGAACCCAAGATTTTTGCACCTCTCCTCAAGACTTGTTCGACCTAGTTTGGGGATATTCTTGAAGAGAACGTGTTCCGAGAAAGCTCCAATTAGTCGTGGTCACTTTGAATACGAGAGATCTTGTTTAAGAGATCAAGTAATGGTGGGTTTAAGTGGTGGTGAGGCTGAGAGGGGACTGGACGGACGGCTTGAAGTTTGGATTTGTGAAAAGAGAGGATAAACGGTGAATACCGTTGGGGTCTTGTTGAGGAAGTGATGGCGACTTAGGTGCATGGTGAAGATGTACTTTTGAGTATTTTTTTTCTATAGTCATAATTCAATTTTGCGGAAAAAAAAAACAAAAAACAAAAAACTTTGAAGAACAATTCCAATTATATATGTTCGGGCGAGAGACCTTCTCTTCCAAAACTTTGTGACTTGGTTGGTGATAGTTGTTCGCTGAATTGTGATGGTTGAAACCGGAATCAACTGGGTAGGTTCCTACTGATGGGAACCGTAGGAACATACCCTAGGAACCTATCCGGTCAGTTCCAATTTTGAGGAATCGATATGTTTCGATTTCAATTTTGATTTTCTGTTTTATGTAAAGTATTTAGATGCCCACCCCTAACTTCAATCTCACTGTCATCTCTGTGAGAGAGTTATGAATTATGTCAAGGAAACAGCTTGGTAGTTTTATGATCGTTTGCTGTATAGATTTTGGCTGTCATCCATCGTCATGCAGTTCATTTTAATTAAAGAAAATACACCACAATCAGGAGTTACTCTCTCTATTCAAGATTTTTGGAACAGGGTGCCAATAATTTTTAAGTTATGAAATTTAAGATTAACTTCATTATTTGTGCATAATCTAAGATTTTCAGTTGGCCAACTTGAAATCATTAATCATGCCCATGTTTCTTTCTTCCAAAGCCTCCATTTTTATGAAAGACGATGCCATAGGTTATCGAAACAAATAAAACAATAAATCTTATACAAGCGTGGAGTTTTTTTTCGCACGTTGGAAAAAAAATTAGACCGTTTAAGAACTATGTCCCTAATAGACGATTAACTTATATAAAAAAAAAAAAAAAAAAAGTATTTCATACAAAAAAAAGTTTTGGAGAATTGGATAATGACTTGTTCTGAGTACGTAAAGACAAGTCTCCTCATATCACATATACTCCACAAACTCACAATTGCTATAGATGTATAATGTTTGCAACATCCTAAACAGTCAAAGTGACCTTGAAAAGTTTTAGGTAAAAGGAAACAAGGCAGATTTCTTCTTGCTTCATCATTAAAATCATTATAATATTCGTCTTCCTCAAGTTTATCCCTGTAGAAATGCCATGTTTTTGCTTTCAGGGAATGTAATTTTAAAATCATGAGTTTCACACTCTGTGTTTTTTATTGATTTGAACAATAAATTTAAACATACATGTAAAAGTAAGCACCGGTCATTGTTAACTCAGATACTAAGATAACAAATGCATTCAATATTTCAATAATAAAAGCAAGCACATACTAGAACAATCATACCCTGCTCGGTGCGTAAACTCACAATGTAGTTTACATGTCATGAAGTCTCTATGCTCATCGTTAATTCTGGCCTCTACGATCCCACAGGCCATCAAGAAAAGGATAGAATAAAGTAAGCAGAAAAGTAACACCCCACAAGGACTTCTTCGGTAAGCCATCTTCAATTAACTTTCTTAGTCTTTATTAACCTCAGTTAATCCTTTATCAGATTGCATGTTTCTTGGTGTAAAGGGAAATAATTTATACAAGTTATGCTGATGGCAAAGCTGTTTTACTTGTCTAAATGTGATTAGCTTTTGTAACAATATTAACTTTCTATAAATAAGCTTTTTTCTCCGAAAACTGGTTTCGAAATGAAAATTTTGTTGTAGTTCAACTAATTTTAACAATAATGAGACCAGTGTTCAAACTAGGTTTAGCAAAAAGTACTGGAATTTAAAATTACGTTCAGTTTTGCCGTAAGCATTGTTAATAAAGTTTATTAATTTAATTAGGATCGAGAATCTCTCTTTACCCTATATAATATTTTCAATATTATCACAGTAGACTTAATTGAGGCTAGAGTGTCGCCACCTATGTTTAATTAGATTATGTCGCCACCTATATAATATTTTGGCAGAATGAAAATTGAAGTTCATAAAATCTTTCTCAGTAATTCTAAATTCAAACTTGAGTATTGAAAATGTCACTCATGCTATATAGAATTCAAACTTCAGCCTTGCTGGGTGATTGTTCAATTTACTTCTTTCTCTTCTTTATTTGTTGACATTCTTGTAAGTGTACATATTGTGATGCTTATAATTAGTTTTGTAAAATGAAAAATTAGCTTGTAAACTATATTTTTCTCATAGAACAGGTAAAAGCTCTTTCCAAACATTGAGCATCCTACAAAATGTCCTTGAGACAACTCTTTGCATTGCCGAGAACCATTTCAAAATAAACATGAATCAAGTCCATTGATCTAGGTATCCACAATTACATCTATGATAATGAGTCAAATTTTGTTTTACCTAAATCTAAAGATTATAAGATATTGATGAGATTATTTGTCACTAACTAATGTACATAAATTAGACTACGATAGAATCCTAGGATTGGTCTAAGTGGTGAAGAGAGTGACTTGCTCTCTAATAGGCTTCGGTTCAAGTCACCAATGTCATGGTTGTGGGTTAGGCCATGGTGTCCTAGAGATTTGTCATTCCAAGCAAAGCACGAGTCAAGTTCCCCCTCTTTAGGTTAACCAAAAAAAAGTTAGGCTACAATAACAATGATGATGATTTGATATGACCCTGATTTTTATTATTCCTTCTTCTTTCTTTCTTTTTAGTGGTCTTTTATATTTATAAGACTTGTAAGGGAGAAAATACAATCAAATTAAGATAATTTGGGCATTCATAATTCATATCTGATTCTACACATTTATTCATGTTCTAATTGAACTCGGATATCATATTTGGAAACAAGAAGATATATTTCCTTTGTTATCACAAAAAATAATAGAATATTTCCTATAGAATATTTTGCTAAGAGAGGTCTTCTCACTACCTTGAGTTGGAAGGTTTACCTGTGTCTTGTCATTTGGATATAATAGGAAATGCTTCTTGAGTGCTAGTCTTATGGCATGTTATTATTCGTAGTTGCTTTAGGATAGTTTACCTTGAGCAGGTGCTTCTTAGAAAGACATCCTATACAAACTAGAGAAATACTATAAAATAATTGTCTTTCTAGTTCTTGGAGTGAGAGGAGAACTTCAAGAAGTTTGGTCACTTGATACTACATAGATATTATCATATTATTATGAAAGGACATTCTATTTGGCATTATAGAGATTTTTTTTTTTTTTAAGCCATGCATCAATCATGTTGTTCCACTTTCCATAAATGTGATTAGACGTGCATTCTAGTTGTCAATTAAAGGAATATTATCACAGACTTGTAAGATAATGAGCTACTTTTACCCTTGGAGTCTTTGATTGCATATATTTAATGTGTTTTTTTTTTTTTTTTTTTTTGTCTTTGTTTTAATAAGGGTTGATATGCTCTTCCAAGTATGGTTGAAGTGGGAAGTTATGAGTTTCACTATGACTTTTTAAATCAATTAGTAAGGCTTATGTGCTAACTCGCCACTATAATAGATGATATTATGCACCCTTTCTTGTTGTGCAAATATGTCTTATGCATAATGGATTTCCTAATATAGATATGTTGAAGTCCATCTATAAGCTAGTAATATCAATAGTCAAACTTGAATCTCAAGTGTTGTGTTACATCATGTCTTAGACTTCACTTAAAGAATAATATGAGATAGACATTTGTGCCTTTGGTGTAAAGGTCATGCTAAAGGTGAAACGCTTGTTTGAAAAGGTCCTCCAAGTATGTTTAAAGGGATTGACATTTCTACGGCTTGACAATAAGTAAATATGTGCCCTTTGAGTTAGTTGCCTTATATCCCTCTTTGTAGGCTAGTCTAACCAATTTGTTTACATTTGCATCTTCTAGAAAATGTTTTGCCTTTAGATGAAGAAAGGACCCAATTTTTCTAAGGTAGGCCATAAATTTGCTGTCGTAACCTATGATCATAGAAAAAGGTTCGTGCAACCAAAGGCTAGGGTTACTACATATGGTAATCCATCTTGGTTGGCCTAAAAAGGGTTCCAAATGGAATATTGACAAGTTAGGTCTCTACACTTAGAAAGTTTTGCCTTTTTAAGTTGATAAGGAGAGGAAAGGGTTCCTAAAGTCGAGTTTACTTTGGGCTTGAAACTTAGAGGATGATTTATAACACAAAAGGATTTTAATTATTCTTTCCTTGCTCTAAAACGCTCTAGAATCTTCTTGAAAAAAAAAACACAAGATTTGAAAAAAAAGCTTGCTACTTCATCTGTCAATTATATTTGTGAAATAAATGTAGTTACTCTTTAACACTTACTCAAGTATATTGTATTTTGTTATTGTAAATGAATACAATTAATAAAATAATGTATTATTACTTTAATTATGTCAATATTTTATTGTTGTCATTCTTATAAGGATCTTAAAATATACTCTTTATGCTATTAATGGACAAAAAAAGAGAGAATTAGTACTTAAACATATACAATTGAGTTTTATGAGAAAGTAATGAGTTGTATATAGCAAATTAATAAGATTTTTGTGAAGACCACTGTTATATATTAATATTTACTATATTTATTTATTATTATGATTATTATTTTTTTGTTGAAAATTATCATTATTAATATATAGCAGAAATCCCATAGATATTTAACTAAAAATATGCATGCGAAAGTTGTAAACATAAATGTAAAATATAATTTAATGTATGCTGAAAAAACAACATATATTAATATTATTCAAAAAAAAATATACTGTACTAAGTATGCATATAAATTGTACATTATGTATAAATATAAAAACTATACATGATGAGTATGAAAGCTATATAAAGCATGCGAGCCACAAAACATGCTCTCTATTCCAAAACTGTATCTTATCCATAGCCACCTCTATCCCAGCTCATCATCTAACTCAACTATCCTATAAGAGAAAGAAAACTCTGGGGAATGAGTAATGAGTCATTCAGTAGGTATTTCTTATCCCTACCCACAAGTAGGTTCCTATTCTCTTATACTTTTGTGACTTGTCATATTGTTATTTGATTTCATGTCTAATTAATGTCTTGCTTATTCTGTTTATTGTCTGATATTCTTTTCTTTTATTATCTTTGTCTTATGATCTTTGCTTTTCTATTATTGTTCATAATTTTTTTGCTCTGTTTTTGTTTTATGCTATGTATGATATGATATCAAGTATGCTAAAATCATTTATATACTAAAAATCATATATTAGCCCTTGGGCCTACTTTTTGAAAATACGTTCTGAAAATATTTTCTGAAAGTAAAATACTATAATCCAAAGATTCTAAAATAATATCATAACTAAATAAAAACTATATTTGAAAAAATATATTATGCTAATTAGACTAATGAATACAGGGATTTGACATTCTAGTCATGTGAGTTCAATCTTTCAACTAATGCACAATCAGCACTCTCTCTAATGAGCTTAGTCTATGACTATGTTTTCTCTAACAAATGTTGGTTCTTTCTCTAATGGGTGGTGAACTCACATGTGCTTTCTTGTAGTCACCTCTTAAATAATGTCTAAAACATCATATTTCTACTTTAAAAAACATATATATGAATCACTTAATCCTTTTCTAAAAACTCTATTTTGGTATGTCATGTTGTGTAATGTTTTTCATGCATGATATATCATTGTTTCCTCTTATTAAGTTTCGTGCAATCTAAGTTAGCAATTAAGTTTCTGTTTTGTATATTTCT
Source organism: Anacardium occidentale (assembly GCA_026122585.1). Classification (NCBI taxonomy): domain Eukaryota; kingdom Viridiplantae; phylum Streptophyta; class Magnoliopsida; order Sapindales; family Anacardiaceae; genus Anacardium; species Anacardium occidentale. Next base: position 29,727 of record JAJEJH010000956.1, on the reverse strand, counting down.
TGCTGCACCATCATGCACTATAGGACACACAGTCATGTCCTTGCATCATATAGGCTTATACACTTCTTGTTCAACACGATCATGATATGCATACACGTTTATGCTAATATAATACAAGTACATGACCATGACCCTACATACACTACCACGCCCTTTGTGCTTATCTAGTCATGCATGCTCAATATACACAACTATGAGATTTTAGAAATACAACTATATTGTCGGGTTCTTATGAGCACGCAATCATACGTCATACTTTGTTTTTACAATATTACGTTTGGAATTTTTAGATCTATACATAACTTAACCAAATCACAATCAAACTTGTTCAAACATATTCATAAGCTGAACATGCTACTTAAGCACATACTTTTTTATCTATAAAATCAATTCATCATGTCATGGATTAAAACCCTTAAATCTTTATATACAAGCATATATACATTAAACATGTTTCTCAACAAGAAACTTCATCAAATCATTTCTATTTCATTATCTTATCACTTATTCGTGTTATTCAAACATCAAACATAAATCCAACATCATCACAAAATTAAAAAAAAAAACATGGAACTCATGTTGTAAAACAAAAGAAAAGGAAGTAAGAAACACTTACCTCTTGTCATGGATGTTATATCTCTCTCTAACTAGTGTCTCAATCTCTAGCTTGGTTTACTACTTTTGATGACTCTCTCACATTTGCTAGATTATGGTTCTCTATGATGGAAGAAGGAATTAGGTGAAACTTATCTGAAAAATTAAGAGAAAATCTACTTTATATATGGCAACAAAGACAGTTTGAACTTACGATCATATGTCCTTAAGATGTATGGTCGTACTCCTATAGAAATCTCAAATTTCTAGCTTTCCCATATTGTGTATGGAAAAGTCTCCCAAAGAGATCCATGATCCATATACATGCTACATATACCTTTAAATGAATATTTTATCTTTGAACTCTCTTAATTCTATTTATTATCATAAAATCTCACTTTTAACTTCGATTTTTAGCCTAAAAAGACCATTATAACCTCAAAATGTTATGTTATCCCCTTCTTATAAAAAAGTTTATCCTCGAAATTTACATGAATAACTCTGGGTATCCCTATTTGATCTCAAACTCTACTTCTAAATGGCCTTCTCTAACCTCTAACTCTTTCACAATACCTTGACCAAAGGTATCATTTTATTCTTGAGGTCTTTAACTCTATGATCCAAAATTTAGATCGGCCTCTTCTGATAACTTAAATTCTCTACTAAATCCAAATCCTAAACCCCTAAAATATAAGATTTGACCTACATACTTCTTTAACTGAGATACATAGAAGATATTATGAATTTTGTATATACTTACTAATATAGCCAATTTGTATACTACACTACCCACTCTTTCCAACATCTTATAAGGGCCTATGAACCTAAGAGCCAACTTGCCCTTCCTACCAAGCCTTAATACATGTCTATAGGGAACTACTCTAAAAAATATCTTATCTCCAACCTTAAACTTTATTTCTCTACGTTTCTTATTTGTATAACTCTTCTTGTGATCTTGGGCCTATCTCATTCTCTGTCTGATTAATTTGATTTGCTCAATCATCATCTAGGGCATCTTTGTCCTACTATAACCTTTAGAGAGTCTTTCTCTCTAATCTCATCCCAATATAGTAGGGATTTACACCTATTACCATATAATTCCTCAAAAAAGTCATTTGATTCATGGACTGTGTAAGACACCTCAGAAGGGTATTACTGTTCACTGCTTAATAAAAATAATAATAAATAAATAGGGAAAATATGGTCAATAATACCCGACCAAAATGCTTAACTGAACAGACATATCACAGCGGAAGACTTGCAGTACAATGTATACATATATACATGCCCAATTAAAACTTTCATAATTATAAAACAGTCGCGGAAAATATATACATGTGCATACAATAAAACTGAGGCAAAAGGGATCCCAAATAGCAGCAGACTCCTCCTCCCAGCTCCCTACAACTCACCTGCAAAAGAAAAGGAAAGTAGGGAGTGAGTGATAAAATCACCCAGTAAGCACTTCATATCCACAGACCCTAAACCAACCCTTCTCGAAGGATTCCACAACACCACACACACAAAACAGGCTCAAACCGGCAACCACACCTTTACTGATCGGATACTACCTCATACCAGGTCGTAAAATACTTATATGAGTATACGTAAACAACCGAGAGTGAAGAGTAATCCGAACCGGAAACTCGACTCACCAATCTCTGCTACGGATACTCATAACGGAACTGAACTGATACTGATGCAGAAGCTCTCGAAATACTGCGAAGCTTAACAAGTTCTGGTGATTACTGTTCATACTAACCATCATTCTCCGAATGATATGCTAATGCGTCATATAACAATGACATGATATGATAACATGCTGAAATCATAACCAGGCCTGGGCCTGCATACTGAAAATAGTTTTCTGAAAACTGTTCATGAAAACTATGCTGTCGGATCCTGGGATCCCATAACTGAAAATCATGCAAAAGCTTTATCTGAAAGCTATGCAGAAAACTGTGTACCCTCGGGTACCTGATATGCTGAAAACTGTGCTGCGCAGACTGATGAATACAGGGATTCGGTACCTTGGCCATGTGAGTTTCCTCTGAAAACACGTGCCACAAACTGTATGGCCCACATGATGCCATCAGGCCTCGGCCTGGAACATAACTGATCTCAGCGCCTCGCGCTATACTGCATCTGATCCGGAGACCAGGAAACCTAAACTGCTAACTGAGCAACCCGGCACAAATGCCAATACATAGGGCTAGTAATGAGTATATAACTCCTGGTGACACGGGTGCCGAAACTCACAAGTGCCCCCTCGTATTCACCTCTGAAAAACTGTGTTTTTCAACTGAAAACATGTATTTGGATCCTCGGATCCATTTCTGAAAACACTGGATGGCATGCCATGCTATGCATATGCAAATGATGCATCATGTAACGTAATTGAGCTCAAATTACTGTTTACTACCCAAATGATAGGGTTTACTGTGCACATTTCTCAAATAAAGCTTAAATCTCAAATTCTGGCTGATGTACGGGCATACATGATCGCGTGTACGGGCGTAAGTGAACGTGCATGGGACCGTGACCAAGTCGTGCATGAAGTCGTACCAGGAACTGGAATTTCAAGCCATTTCTCACATTTCACTGGGTGCACGGGCGTGCATGGGCCATGCACGGGCGTGACCCCTCAAATTAGGTCATGCACGAGCACGTAAACACGACCGTGACCATGCAGAATACGCAGTGTGCACGGGCATGACCCTCGGTGCACGGGCGTGCGTCCTGCTCTGCACCTCCATGACCACTCGGAATCATCCCGATTCCGGCCAAAAACACATACCAATCACAAATTAAACATCATTCACATGCCAAACACTTCATATAAGCATCAAAAACTCTTCCAGCAACTTCGAATCTCAAGCAGCTCACCAAACTCAAACTCAAACATATATAAACACATATTCTCACTCATCACATGCATATAAGCATCAATCTTCAACACAATCATCTCAAATCATCATCAACATGCAAGGAGAACATCACAAGCATGCTGGAAACACATCTCATGCATAAACCAAGCATCAAGCCGAATCAAAACACAAGGGAAAGAGGAAATAAGTGCCTACCTTTGGACATGCTTTCTCTCTCAAGAAGATCACAAGATCAAGCTGAATGGAAGATCAAGGAAGCTGCTCTCCACTTCTAGGGCGACTATCCTCTGAAATCAAAGCCAAACTTTGGGTGAAAATGAGTTTGGAAACGGATAAGATCAACTTAAACTCAAGACAGCTGGAACTTATCGCATGCACGGGTGTACACCTCTCATGTACGGTCGTACATGGTAGGAAAATTACAAAAATGCCATTTTCCCGCGCTCGCATGCAAATCCACTCAAACGGATTCATGCACACACCCCCAAACTCAACAAAAACCTCACAAATCACCCCAAAAGCTCTCACAACCCTAGAAATCTTAGAAATCACAAATAGACCCCGAACCTGGGATGTTACAGACTGGTAGCTGTTATTATCTACAAACTCTATAAAAGGTAACAACTCTGTCTAACTAGTCTAAAAGTCTATACAATAGGTTTGTAGCATATTATCCAAAATCTAGTTTACCCTTGTTGTCTGACCATTTATCTGAAGATGATAGACTAAACCTAAATGTAGGATGGTCCCTAGTGTTTTCTGTAAATTACCCTAAAAAGCTTATAGGAATCTAGAGTCTCTATCTAAAATAATAACTCTGGGCACCTTACATAATCTGATAATCTCTCTAACATAAAGCTAGCCTAACTAATCTATAGTCACCCCTATGTAACATCTCAGGGTTAGTTTTGTCTTTTAGGCTTCTAATCTGGGGTTAGATTGAGAATTTTATGAATTTTAGGGTTATGAGAAAGTTTTAGGGTGAAATGGGTGTTTTTCTAGAGTTTGGTAGCTTGTGCATGGATCTGTTTGAGTGGATTTGCATGTGAACACGGGAAAATGGTATTTTTATAATTTTCCTACCATGCACGACCGTGCATGAGAGGTGCACGCCCGTGCATGCGATAAGTTTCAGCTGCCTTGGTTTTAAGTTGAGTTTATCCATTTCCAAAATCATTTTCACCCAAAGTTTGTCTTTCATTTTCAAAGGAGAGCAACCCTATGAGGGAAGAGCAGTATTCAGGACCATCCAATCCAGCTTGATCTTGTGTTTTCTTAGTGAGAGAAGCATGTCAAGAAGTAGGTGCTTCTTACCTTTTTCCCTTGTATTTTGATATGCTTGATGCGTGCTTTGATGCATGAGATTTGTTTCCAGCATGCTTGTGGTATTCTCCGTGTGTGCTGATGATGATTTGAGATAATTATGATGATGATTGATGCATATATACATGTTATGTGTGAGAATATGTGTTTATATATGCTTTTGTGATGGGTTGGATGCTTGAGCATGAGAAATTGTGTTATTGGTAGTGATAGCATATGTATATGAAGTGTTTTGCATGTGGAAAATGTTTAATTTGAGTTTAATATGAGATTTGGTTGGGAATCGAGTTGATTCCAAGGGGTCATGGAAGTGTAGAGCAGGACGCACGCCCGTGCATGTGTAGTGCACGACCGTGTATACTGCATTATCTGCATGGTCACGGTCATGCTCACGTAGCCGTGCATGACCTAATTTACAAGGTCACGACCGTGCATAGCTTATGCACATCCGTGCACCAAGAGAAAATAAGAAAGATGCATGAAAATCATAAAACCGTGCACGACCATATGCACGATTTGCTCACGGTCCCGTGCAAGTTCATGCATGCCCGTGCGTCAGGCAGAAATGAGAAATTAAGCTTAAAATGAGAAATGTGCACAGTAAAAGCTATCCAAGTGATAGATAACAGTAAAATGAGCTCATATAAGAATACATGATGCATCATATACACAGCATAGCATGGCATGCCATACAGAGTTTTCAGAAATAGATCCAAGGATCTGAATTCATGTTTTCAGTTGAAAAACATAGATTTCAGGGGTGAATATGAGGGGGCACTTATGAGTTTCAACACACCCGTTGCATCGGAGCTATATGCTTATTACTAGCCCTATGTATTGGCATATGTCGAGGTGTTCAGCTAGTAGATTATAGGTTTTCTGATCTAAGGATCAGCGTAGTATAGCGCGAGGCGCTCAGTTCAGTTTTCAGGCCAAGGCCTAAGTATCAGATTCAGAGGCATCACGTGACCCATATAGTTTATGGCGCGTGTTTGTATAGGAAACTCATATGGCCAGGGTGTCGAATCCCTGTATTCATCAGTCTGCGTAACACAGTTTTCAACATATCAGGTACCCCAAGGTACACAGTTTTCAGTATGGTTTTCAGCATAGCTTTCAGATAAAGCTTTCATATGAGATTTTCATATATGAGATCCTAGGATCTAACAGCATAGTTTTCAGTGAACAGTTTTCAGAAAACTATTTTTAGTATACAGGCCCAAGCCTAGTTATGTTTTCAACATATTACATAGCATGTCATTATTATATGACACATCAACATATCATTCAGAGAATGATAATATCAGTAAGAAACAGTAAAAGAAATAGAATATGAAACATCGTGTAAAAGACACGAATGGCAGAATATCAAAACATGAAAAGCCACGTAATGATACGTAAAGTACAGAAAACAGTAACAGAGCAGAACAATAAAGATAGTGAGTATCAGAAAAAGAGTTTAATGAGTCAAGTTTGACCGTTCAGATTTCTCTTTATTTTAGGTTGTTTACGTATACTCATATACGTATTTTACGACCTAGCATGAGACAGTATTCGATCAGTAAAGAGAAGATTAGCAGAATGAGTCTGTTGCTGTTTGAGATGATATGGAAATCCTTCGAGAAGGATTGGTTTAGGGTCAGAGATAGGAAGCGCTTACTGGGTGAATATATCACTCACTTCCTACTTTCCTTTCTCTTGCAGGTAAGTGTTGGGGGCTAGGAGGAGGAGTTGGCTGTCGTCTGGGATTCCAGTTGCTTCAGTTTTTCAGCATGCTTTGATTCGCATGCTTATTCAGTTTTATATGCATGTGTGTATGTACATATTTTATCACACTCATTCTGCGAATATTTTCATATAATAAAGTTTTATTTGGGCATGTATATGTATATGTATGCATTCATACCACAGGTTTTCCGCTGTAACATATCAGTTCAGTTTAGGCATTTCGGTTGGGTATTATTGACCTTATTTTCTTTATTTATTTATTATTATATTATATAAAGCAGTGAACAGTAATACCTATATGGGGTGTCCTACACCCTATTTGATAGGTAAAAAATGGGAGACCTTATTCAGTCTATCAATAATTACCTAGATGCTATTATACGCTCACTAAACCTTAGGAAGCCTTGCGATAAAATCTATGGAAATCTCCCCCATTTCTACTTAGGTATACTCAATGGCTGCAATAATCTAAAAGATTTCTAAATGCATTATTTTTGCTCTAATAACACCAATTGTAAAAACCACTGCTATATATTATTATTTACTATGTTTATTTATTGTTATGATTTTTTTTTTTTTTCTATTGAAAATTATTATCATTAATATGTAGCAAAAATTCCACAAATATTTAACTGAAAATATGCATGAAAAAACTATAAACATAAATGTAAAATATAAAGTAATGTATATTGAAAAACATCAAATAGTAATATTATTTTCATAAAATATACTATACAAAGTATGCATATAAACTATACTTTATATAAATATAAAAATTATGCATGATGAGTGTGAGGCATGTGAGCCGCAAAACATGCTATCTACTCTAAAACTGTATCACATTCATAGTCATCTCATGTCCCAACTCAGCATCTAACTAAATTTACCTATTAGCGGAAGAAAACTTTGAGTAATGAGTGATAAGTTCATATCTCTACTCACAAGTAGGTTCCTATTCTCTTCTACTTTCGTGACTTGTCACACTGTTATTTGATTTCATGCCTAAATCTCATTCTTATTCTCTTTATTGTTTGATATTTGTTCTTATATTATCTTTGTCTTATGATCTTTGCTTTTGTATTACCGTTTATAATATTTTTGTTTTGTTTTTATTTCATGTTATGTATGACATGATATGAAGTATGTTGAAAATCATATATTAGCCTTTCAGCCTTTTTTTGAAAATATTTTATGAAAGTAAAATACTGTAATCTAAAAGTCCTAAAATAATATTGTAATTGAATAAAAACTATATCTGAAAATATTTGTTATGTTAATTAAACTAAAAAATACAGGGATTCGACTATGGTTGTGTGGGTTCAATCTATCAACTAATGCACGACCAATACTCTTTCTATCAAACTCAATCTATGACCATATTCTCTCTAACAAACATTGGTTTCCTCTCTAATGGGCATGTAATCTTATAGGTGCCCTTTCATATTCACTCCTAAAATAATTTTTAAAACATTGTATTTCTACTTTAAAAACATGTATATGGATCACTTGATCCTTTTTTAAAAACTTTGTTTTGACATGTTATATCATGTAATGCTTATCATGCATAATATTATTACTCTTTCTTCTTATTAAGTTTTGTGCAATCTGATTTAGTTGTTAAGTTTTTGTTATATATATTTCTTGCTATATAGTCATGTACTACAAAACACACAGTTATGTCCTTGTGTCATATGGGCCTATAGACTTCTTGCTCAACACGATTATGATCTACTTACATGGTCATGTTAATCTAATATAAACATACAACCGTGACCCTACATACACGGTCATGTCTTTCATGCTTATCCATTCATACACGCTTAGTATACATGACTATAAGATTTCAGAAATACGATTGCATAGTCATGTGCTTGTAGGCACAAGATCGTTTGTCATACTTTGTTTATATAATATCATGTTTGAAATTTCTAGATCTATACATAGCTCAACCAAATCACAATCAAACTTGTTCAAACATATTCATAAGCTTCACATGCTACTTAAGCATATACTTTTCTTATCAATAACATCAAATTCATTATATTATGGATCAAAACACTTAAATCTTTATATATGAGCACATATACATTAAACATGTTTCTCAACAAACAACTTTATCAAATCATTTCTATTTCATTATCTTGTCACTTATTCATGTTATTCAAACATGAAACATGAATCCAATATCATCACAACACAAAAAGACAAGGAACTCATGTTGTAAAAAAGAGGAAAAGAAGAAAGAAACACTTACCTCTTGCCATAGATGTTATATCTCTCTCTAACTGGTGTTCAATCTCTAGCTTATAAATAACTATTTTACCCCTAAACCTTCTTAATTCCATTTTCCATCATAAAATCTCACTTTTAACTCTAATTTTTAGCTTAAAAAAATAATTATAACCTCGGGATGTTACAAATTTAGGGCATCCCTCCACTTAAAAGACGACAACAATGTGTTACATAAATGTGCAAATCTATTTAGGACAAATGTTTTTCTTACTATCTTGTTATTGACAGTCATTTAAGTAATAATCAAGTTCAAGACAAAAGTCATTTAGGTAATGACAACGCTTATAATATTTCTCATTTCTTGCTAAATGCCTATTAAGTTACCTATATGAAGATATATATGAGTGATTGAGTATTTTTTTTTCATGATTATGAATTAAGTAATAGATTATGGTTTCATTCACTTCTTTTTTATAAGGTCTTTCACATTGATGTGAGATCTTAGTATGCATAATGATGATAGGTTATGTAAGATATGGTTACCATAATAAGTTGATGGCACACAAGTGTAACCCATCAATCAACATACACTATATTGCAACATTACTTTCTAAAAGTACTGCCTTATAGAGAAAGATGTTATCAATTTGACTTGACTACTTTCGCATGAATAACTTATAACTTTGCGAAAATAAATTTTCATAATTACTTAAATAACCTCATATCATAAAATTCATAAAATCAGTAAGCATATAAAAGATGTCCTTGAATAATTAAAAGATTCATTCAATTTGTACCATATAAACATAAATCATAGAACATAAAATAAAACATAACTAAAAGACCCTTTCATGCTTGCCTTAATGACTCAAAACTCCACAACTGCTCTTATAATCTATTATCAACAATACTTTAAAGGTGAAAAGTGGGTGATAATCATTCAGTAAGTTGCAAGCTCTAATACCTACTCTTCTTTTTCTCTTAATTCCTTTTTATACTTATCATTTACACTCCTGTATCACATGAACTTTATCATCTAGGGTGCAACTATAGAATGGAACTTGGATGACATGGATCATAATGCATGATAAAAACTCATTCAAAAACTTGTCGAATGCATTTTCATAAAAACTTCTTTTTTAAAAAAAAAATTACTTAACTATACCAATCAAACAAGATTAAGGTGAGGATTTAGTAACCTAGCCATATGAGTCTCATAAGATATCATTGTCACATAATATAACAAAACTCATAATAACATTGTTATTTTAGGTGCCTTGTCAGGCTCTTATAACATCTCTATGTTGTGTATATGGTAGGTTGCATAATAGCTCTTTGTGGCTGCGAGCATAAAAAGTTTCAAAGGTACCCTTTCGAAACAACCTTCTTAGAAAACATATCCTTAAAAACTTCATGATAAAAATATATTTTCATTAGTTTCATAAAACATAAAACCTATTGGATTGAGTCTCACACACTTGTATTATCAGAACACTAGGCCCACATGTGTACTACAAGAATACAAGTCCCATATGGCTATACACCTTAAAGAACTTAGAATACATGTAAAAATTGTTAATTGGTCTCATGCATAAAAATTGTTATATGTTTTCTTAAAAACATGAACTAATGCTCAAAGCCCCTTATTATACTCATCTTGGGCTTCCTTATTGCATTCACCACTCATAATATGTGTTCATCATCCATGTTATACTTCATGTACTATCTTAGGCATGTTTGTACTACATACTTATTATATCTATTAAACTTATAAGACAACAACTAAAACACGTACTCCCTACTATAGAAGAACTATTCATATTCATGGCTAAAGAACAACCGTCTAAGACTTGGGAACAAGTTTCACTCTCTTTTTCATTTAAGGCTTAAACTTAGTCTCACTCATGATCATTCATCTATCTGAAGGGTTTTTTTTTTCATTTTCCTATATAAACAATTATATTATACTTCAATACAGGTATTCATTGTGACCTAGTCCATGTGGTAAGAATGATTAAACTTATTCTTCATGTGGGTATTCCGTCATGATTTTTTTAACCTAAGTATATTATAGAATGACCATTTTTTTCCTTAGAATGGTCATTCTATCGAATTTGATTTGATGGAACTTGGTTGATTTTGTCAAAATTTCACATGACAATTCAATTGAATTAACACCCACCACATATAACAACATATTTCTATCAATTACGCATATCAAGCCTCATAACAAGTAAATTAGAACACCAAACTTTGTCTTTTAACTCCACAATTATACAAAATTGTTCATCTTATCATATGCATGCATATATTTAAAATCTACATATTCAAAATAGTATCCAATCTTACATATTCATTCATTGGACCTTTTGTATGCCAATAACATCCTCTCCAAATCATTTTTTGATGAATGATGGCTGAGAAAATTGTAGAAAGATTTGATTTTTAGAAAAAAATTATGTATGGGATAAGGCTAACTCATAAAGTTATGGTTTCGTTTATAGAATTTTAATTTGATAAGAGTTAGAATGAGTGTTTACCTTATTAGAACTATTGTGTAACACCTACAGGTACATATGAAAGGTAGAATAGTCAATTCCTTAAGCTTTGGACGTGCCTGAAATTATTTTTAATACAAGTTATGTATCCTAACTTGAGTAGGATTAAAACCCTACTATATATAAACCCTTATAAGGGTCATTATAGTGTTTTAGAGTAGCTTTGAGAAGCTTAATGCAATTTTCTAAGGGCTTTTTCAAGCAAGAATCCCACAAGGGTAAAAAAAAGAAAGAAAAAGTGTAACAATCAGCTTCAATGTTTGTGGCTTTGGAAAATCAAGTAGGTCAGACTATATACTCCCTTAACAGTTTTTTCTTTTTTCAGGAATACTAAGAAATTTGTGTGTTTTAGCTTTAGGGAAGATATTTAAATACATATGAAGGTCCCCCAATGTATGAAATATAGAGATGCCTGAGTCTTCGTCAATGACATTTTTGATAACCTCGATATGGTAAAATAGTATATGACCTGATAATAGACATGTTCTCTTGAATCTTGATGCACGTGATGAATTGTACCATGATAATGGGATAAATAAGAACTTGAGGTCTTGGGGCTAGGTTTCAGTTGAGTTAGTGCATGTTTTGGTCACATTGGTAAGAAGAGTTTTATAAGGATAAAAAGGGATTGCTAAGAATTGAATTAATTGTGAAATCTTGCCAACAATAGGCTAAGATTTCAGTCACCATGTATAACTATACTAAGGACAGTATCCATAAACAATGCTTCATTTATCCACCTACCTGTTAACAATCATGAACAGTACACGAATAGTAACATCTTATGAATAATATTTGTGAATATTAACACCCCTTCTCTCCCCTCTCATGAATAGTAGTATACCTACTAGTCAACCAGCAAACAATAATAAACAGTATATGAACAATAATCTTTGTGAATAGTATCATGTCTACTTGCCTATCTATGAATAATTCGTAAGCAGTAACCTTTTGTAAACAATCTCACATTTACTCGTCTATTATTTCCAAAATATCTAAGTATTTTGTTTCCCCCAATTCTATATAAAAAACTATACATTCTTTCATTCTAATGTAAATATAACTAAATTACTTGGATTAAGAAGATTTAAATGTAGTATTTCCTTGATTTTGAACTGATTTTTAGATGAAAATATGAATAAAATAAGTTTGAGATGTTAGAGTTTTTAAAGTTAAGGATAAGGGTAAAATAGGTATTGAATTGGAGTTTTAGCTATATATGTATGATACATCAAATGTGGGTTAAAATTCTATAGTATAATTAAAAAACCTATTTCAATTTGTGTTCTTTTTATTTATATATATTCAAATTATTTTTTAATATTGTTGCTTCTACATAATAACAAACTATCATTTTGAATAAAATAAATTTTAAAAATATTTTATTATATGATAATACTTGAGGGATTATTGTATTTCTTTTTGTTAATTTTTTTTTTATTTCGATGACATTTACTAAGATTTTTGATAACTACACTAAAAAGTATATATCATAAGTATAATGTTACAATTTTTATTATTAAAAATATTGTGGTAATCACTTTCTTACATTGATATTGACATTTTATGTAATAATATAGACAATTTGTGTGACGACATGAACATTATGTATTATATGTTTTTATAATTTCTCTAGTATGTATAAAAAGCAAAAAACAAGTTAATTCTAACTAAATTTTGTTTATTTTAAATAAATTTTATTTATTTTAAATGGGTTTCGAGTTTTTTGTAAAAAGGGTTTTGTTTTAAATTGGCGTGCGGTACGATTGTCCATGCTAATCAATAATTATTTTATCATCATATTTCTAAATTAAAAAAATTAGAATATAAATTTACTCTTAAGAAAACTTGAAAATTTAGTTTTTTGGATATAAATATAGTAGTGGGGTATCCAATTGCTGTTATCTCCAATTAAAATGATAATAAACTAGATTGATCTATTTACTTATTTCTCAATAGTGGAAAATAATATTGAAAATGAAGAACATTTTTCTGCCCTGACCTGAATAATGGCCACTTGATTGTATACTCCTGCAGATATAATTTTTACCATACACCGTCTATTATGGTCAATACACGTTGCAAAAATATGACATGGCAATCTTAACAGTCATTTAGTACGTATGAGAATAACACATGATTATTTTGTTTCAACGCCATGACGGTTATGTAGCCCGCCAAAGCCCCTAACATTTGAACACTCTCTGTTCTTGAAGTTCTGTCACTGAAATTTTCCCAGAAAGTCTCTCATTTTAGCCTCAGAATAGAAAATTCTATACAGGTATTCAAGTCCTCTTCATACCCTCTTCATGGTGTCTTTTATATTTTCTTTCTATATGTTTGTTTGGTCGCCGGGAATATATTTCTTTTGTGCTTTCTGTTCGGTTGACGAGAAACTAAAAGAAAAGAAATCTTGGAAACTTAAGGATTCTTTTTGTTACCCATCTTTAAATAATCATCAATTGTATATTTTAATAATGGATTTACATAAATTATGCAACAGAAAAGGACTGGAGTTTAAGGTTTTTTCGGAATGACACTAGAAGTACCAAATCTTTGGTCTGAAAGGAAAAGCCGTAGCAATGGAAGAATCCCTAAAGAAAAAGAAAAGGCATATGTGTTCAACTTGGATCATGTAAAATGGACCAACACAATTCCATACTGTCCTGAATACCATCCAACAAAGGAGGAGCTGAAAGATCCTTTACTTTATCTGCAGAAGATTGCTCCTGATGCTTCCAAATATGGTATGTTCGACTATGCTACTATAATTTCGGAGGTGTTTTTGATTGTTCTAAAACTGATGACATGTTACGATGCCCTCTGTGATGATGCTTCAGGAATTTGCAAAATTATATCACCTTGGAAGGTTTCTGTTACTGCTGCTCATGTACTGAGTAAGGAGAGGAAGAACTTTAAATTTGGAACTTTAGTTCAACCTCTTCAGGCTGATACCGAGGGGGCATTCTCCCAACAGGAGGACAGGTAAATCAGGAGTCATTCTTCTTTTTGCTTAATTGTTATTTGACACAAATCAGCCCTATGGTTACTTTCAGGAAATATACCTACCTATGGTTACTTTCAGGAAATATACCTATGTTACCTTCGAGCAGAGGGCCGATGAGGAGTTTGTTCATCGATTTCCCCGCGCAGGTGGCCGTCCTGTTTCATACATAGAAAAGATATTTTGGCTTGAAATGGCTCATAAAGAAGAAACAGTTGAGTATGCAGTAAATGTTGAAGGCAGCGCCTTCTCCTTGGATCCTGACGATGAGCTTGCTTCAAGCAATGGCAATTTGAAGGTTTTAATGATCCTGATGCTGTCTGCACTGGCTTAAGATGAATCTTTTTCATTTTGCATCGTTGATTTTTGTGATTTTTCTTTCTTAAATATCAGAATCTGAATAAGCTTCGGGAAAATCTTTTTCGCCACCTCCATAAAATTGTTCCGGTATGAAGAATTATGCTTGATTCTCAGTCCTTTATGTCTTAATAGTCTTTGACAGTTTCTTAAACAAATCTGTTTTAAATTTAGGGAATAACAGATCCAATGCTTTATATTGGTATGATATACAGTATTTTTGCTTGGCATGTGGAAGATCAATACTTATATAGGTACGTTACTCTCTTACCCAATTCCAATTTTTTTGTTTTTTAATTCTCTGATTTTCACTTTTTTCTCTTTTCTGATATTAGCATCAATTACCTTCATTCTGGAGCACCCAAAACTTGGTACGGTGTTCCTAGTCGCCAGGCTCTTAAGTTCGAGAAGGTAGCACTGTATCATGTGTTTGCACGCGAGAAATTTTCCTCCAACTGGGATGACGAAGTTTTCAAAAGGTTGGCAGGAAAAACGACAATGTTTCCTCCAAAATATTTGCTGCAAAATGATGTATCTGTTTACAAGGCTCTGCAGATGCCAGGGGAATTTGTTGTTACCTTTCCTAGAGCATATCATGGAGGATTCAGTAATGGTGAGACATCTCACATTCCTCTCTTTTAAGTCTTTCTTTATGCTTGCATTATGTTTCTAACTTATTTCCATTATGCTGTTGCAGGTTTTAACTGCGGCGAGGCAGTAAACTTTGCACTTAGTGATTGGTTTCCATTTGGGAAAGATGCTGGAGATCGTTATGCACGTCTCTGCAACCAGTTGTTTGTTCCTTATGAAGAGCTCCTTGTTAAAGAAGTAATGTCACTGAATTTTTCGGCTTTGAAATCTGCCTCTCAATCTGCTGCAAATGCTTCTTTTATACAGCATATAAAATCTCTAAACACCACTCTCATGAGCTTGAAGAATCTAGAAGTTCCATTTGTGTATACACCATGTTCTAAAACATTAATCTGCGGCCTATGCAATCGTGACTGCTACTTGGCCTCTGTCCGGTGTGTCTGTCAAATCAGATGCCTTTTCCATGGTATGTTTCAACATATTCATCTTCTTTTAGAATCATAAACGGTGAGTTTGGATCCTAACATTCTGTCTCTCTCTTTCTTTTTTCTTGGCATTACAGAGACTGTTAAGCTTCACTGTTCAAAAGGATGTAACGTAACTGTATATCTAAGTGAAGAGGTGCTGACTGTGGAAACTAAAGCTCATGACCTTCAGAGACAAGAAATAATCTCAGAGCAGCGACGTATATTTGCTTGCATTCAAGATGGGCTTGCTCTAGGAAGAGAGGTAAGGAAGATTTTAATTCAATTCTAAAGTTTTTCATAAGAAACCTCATCAATCTTACATAATTTTGATTTTACACCAAATGTTTCTGACATTTTTTTTTTTTCTATTGAACTTGAATCCATGGCAGTTGAATACCAAATTAGGACAAGCCAGCACCAGCTCAAGTAGGAACTAAATCACGCTAACTGTGTTTTCCTTACCAATTAATGCAATAAACTCAACTGCAACACTCAAAGCATTGACAGAAGCTAGAAAACTGAGGCTGGCTGACAACAGCTTTTCTTCCCCCCCAGCCAAATCCGAAATGCCACGAAACACAATAGAGGGCACCCCATTTGATAGACATGTCTGCAGAACAACACCACCAAGCATCAATGATTTGTAACAATAAATGTGAAGTTAGTAGGAACTATTTGACATGAAATTGTTCTTTGTTTTCTCACCATCACAATGGAAGCACTCTCTTCATCAACAGTTGAGACATTCAACTCTTTAAAAAGAAATTCTCTGTATGCTGCATTTTCAAGGTATACATCAGCCGTGGAACCCAGAAGCCCGAAAACAACTTTCGGTCTCTCGGGTAGGCAATATGTGTCATCTGTACATTGTTCTAACTCTAAATCCTACAATAAATTTTAAAAAAAAAAAAAAAAAAAAAAAAAGACCTCTATATCAGGTACAGCAACAAAGAAACAACATCAAGAAATTGATTCTTTTTCATTTCTATCTGATGAAATGAAGCGAAATGGCAAACCTGAAGCTGTGTAGAAATGTTAAACCACCTTGGATCTACTTGAAGCCAAGAGATCTCTTCCATTGGTTTACCAGAGGAGTACAACTGGCTCGGCATTAACTCAACCTTTGCCAACAAATTCTCTCCCCTTTCGGGAAAATTGAAGGCACCAAATTTTAGTTCTGGCAATTTCCCTTTCTCCGACTCAAATTCCTGTACCAAATCAAATGCAGAAAATCAACAATATGCCACAAGAAAACTAAAAAATGTACTACAATTGGATAACCAAAGCAAGTTTAACTGCATACCTTCCATTTCCAAGAACTTGTGAAGGCAACATATTTCATTACACTAACATCACCAAGGGACAATGAATCGTTAGAGCTTCCAGCTGTCCCATAATGAACCACCCCTTCAATATCAAATAAGTCAAGCAGAATTTGTAAAGTTAAACCTGCATTTAGCTAAAAAATTGTGCAGTTAAAGCTCAAGCAATGGGAAAGAAGTAAAGGGTATCAGAAAATTATAAACACAATTTATTTCACTTTAACATTTTCAATAATAAAAGATAGTTCAAGAACTCACTGTTTGTTCCCCAGTCATTACATAGATCACATCTACATTCTTAATTTTCCCAATGTTGAATCTTCTTCCTAAGAACCAAAAAACCACAAAATTATATATAACAACCTCAAATGGTTTGCCAAGCCATTTTTAACCATGTGGGACTACTAGGAATGTTACATTCATATAATAATAAAGTAAAAGAAAGAAAGAAGAAAACAAGTAGAATATCAAACACTAAGAATATGAAAGTGTTACCAGCCAAGTCAACCCAGGGGATTTGTGAATTGCGAACAAATAAACCAGAGGTTTGGAGGGCCATTTCTTCAGTGGAGTAAGCCATAACCAGCCCAACATAGGGCCCGCCATTCTCATTCACTCTATCTACGATCTCATACAAAGGATGAGTCTTCCTCAGCTGCACACTACATTGAACCATAAGCAGCAGCCCAACCGCCAGCAGCTCCAACTCCACCGCCCACCGTCCGCTCATCTGGTGCGTTGGTTGGTTAATGAATTAATGTTGGCCGGATGATAAGATTCCTGTGGATGTGCACTGAATGTCCTGCAAAGTAGGAGAGAAGTGAAGTATGCAAAGAGACAAAAAGAGTTGCTGGCCGGCAGTGTTTGCCCATGTGATAGTTTACGTGAAATTATTAATGTACCTATCCACCAAATATTATTGGTCAGGAAGATTGGGTGATTAATTTAAATATTATTGCATACAAGTTATTATTATATTTAATAAAATTGGTACAGATCACTAATTTTTAGTTTGATTAAAAATAATATATTACTTTAGTTAAATGTACTTAAAAATTGTTAAATATAAATTATTGAATTAAAAATTTCACTTGTTTACTTTTCTTTTCTTTTTTCAACAAATTTCATAAAATAATTAAAACATCTTTCATAATCTAAAAAACATTTCAATAAATTAACCTTAGAAAATTTTGGTTGCGAAGAATCAGAAGCAATAAAAAAAAAAATAGCATTCATTTCTATTTAATTTATTTTCATTCCATTTTCTTTTTGACATTATACTCTTTGATTTACGTATAGTAAACTTTAAAACAATTGTATATTTATTCTTCTACGTATAGATTATCACTTTTATTAATATTTTCAAAGTTTTTGTGCATTTTTTTTACTAATTTGTTTAAATAATCTTTAGAATAGATAAATTACATTTTATAATAGTATCGAATTAAGTTGTGATTTTTTTTTCTTTTTGAAAAAATTGTCGATAACTTGGGGGTAGACCTGACCTGTCAAAAAAGGCCAAAGGATTATTTCCCACCCATAGTTTGAGGCGGGGACAAAGTCTCACCCGCAAGTTTTCAAAAACCCGGTCTCTCACCCATGGAAACAATTTAATATTAAATAAAATAGAAAACAGTAACATTTTAGGGGCAATTTTATCATTTTATGATTAAAATTTTATAAAATAATAAAATAAATTTTATATAAATTTAAAAAAATATTAAAAAAAAATTTAAAATTTAAAAATTTTGTAATGTGTATTTACGCAACACTGTGATGGCCGGAGACACCACCTAGTGTTAGCAATACGCTGAGAGATTTAAAAATGCAAAATATTTTATTTTTATATATTTTTTAATTTTTTATATTTAAAAATTATTTTATAATTTTATTATAAATTTTTATTTATTAAAGGGTATTTTAGTCATTTCATTTGAAAAATTATAAAATATGTTTGAATTTTGGTCCAAGGGTGGAAGACTGGGTTTTTGAAAACTTACGGGTAGGACTTTGTCCCCGCCTCAAACTATGGGTGGGAAATAGTCCTTTGGCCGTCACAAAATCAAAACCTAACGAGTACAAATTTAAAACTTGAAACCTAAGTATAATATTGTATTTACTAAATTTACGACTAAAATTAATTTGCAATTTAAAGTAGCACAATGATTAACATATACCTAATAGTTTGAGTAAAGTTAGCATTTTATTAGTTAATCAATTTATAATGCAAATTAAATCTTGTCAATCTATCTTGTTGAATATCTTTGAACATTATGATCATTATTCTCTCTTGGTGGTGGGTTCCATCTAAATTTATAGGTGATTCATGCATTAATAATTTAATTAGATATAAAAATATAGGAGAAGGAATAAAAACTGATTAAAATTATTTTGAGTCGAATTCAAACATAGACTCAGACTCATCCCAAAATAAGTCAAAACAAATTCGAATTCAATTATGTTCGTGTCCAACCATAACCAACGCTACGGCAATCCAAGCAAAACCACCGTTAATAAATGGTGTATGGCAACCGAAGAAGCTAATGTAGCCGTCACTTGACCAGCCAAAGATTGGACCAGAAAGTCGAAAGCGAGTTTTAATGTCGTACAGTTATGGAAGCGCCTGAGACTTTTTGACTGTATCTTCTTCAACTGAGTGAGTTATAAAGCTTCACTCGTCTTATAAGGACAAGCTCGCACGTCCACTACATTTACAACAAAATGCTCTAGCTGCCTAACCCACTCCACCCCGGCAAACACCACCTCCCACTACATCCTCTGAAGCCCTCAAGCCTCCAACGCCGCTTCCCCTAGCCTCATCCCTGATCGATAAGCCCTCTACCCGACCATCTCCTTCCACCACTGATTCCTCTACTATGTGCACCACCCACTATCGTCGCTCCTACCAAAGCAGCATCTGATGTTGGTGCTCCTGAGGTATCAGTTTTTGTCAGTGTCATTGTTGTTGTCAACTTCCTCTTCTTCTGAGCTTCTTGTCAAAGTGCGAAGGAGAGGGGATGAGATTATTAAAGTCTCTCTCGATACCTTCTTTTTGAAGCTGCTTGTAGGAGTTTGAATCATAATCAATGTTTAAGAATTGAAAAGCTGTGATTGATGAAAATGCTGGATGAAGGTGCTGACACTAATAATTCTAATTGAAATGAAGCTTGAGCTACTCTCATGAATTGGTGACAAGGCTTACTTAATCATTTTGTAATATTTTGCTTAGTGTTTAATTGAAACATAACCAAATATGTAATGTGGTAGTTGCATTAGGTAAGTTTCCTTGGTTAAGTAACTTTGACTTGAATGGTGATCCATGTTTTAGGCTGATTCATGTACAAAAATTAGTAATGTTCTGTATATAAACATGCTGAAATTAATGAATCAGTGGTGGAAAACGTTTGAAGGAAAAAAACTCTCTGAATATTATTGCTCTCTAGCCTTCTTTACACTTTTTTCTTGCTGTTTTGCTGGAAAAATTCTTCAAGAAAGCCAACACTTTTGTGTGCATTTTTTAAATTATGATTTTTAAGTTTCAAACTATGTTTTCAAAGAGAGATCAAACACTGATTTGATGGAGGAATCAATTTGGATCCTAAACAGCGCATTTGGATCATAGCGATCCGATTGGTGAGATGGGTGCAATGTCCAAACTGCATATCTAAGTCAAGAAATGCCTGACAGTGGAAACTTAAGCTCACGAACCAGCCGCAGAGTAGCAATTATGGTTAACTAACTGGAGCAAATAGCACTGATTTCAGTTGTCGGCGCCATCAGATTATATCTGTAGGGTACCAAAAAGAACTCAGTTATTCATTAAAATAGTTAGCTTCTTGCTTTTGGATACATTAACGGTTGTAAATTTCGTAAGTCTACTACAGAAGTGCACTGTATAGCCTACTAAAACCACTCTGAAATCTTGTGCTCATATCAATCCAAACTATACACTTAAAAGGGCATTATAATAAAAAATGAAAAGTACATCAGAAAGTATCAGCTTCTAAGGTGAGGTCCATACGATTTTGGATTTTCTAATCCCAATAGTCAATGTGATTCTCTCAGAGTTTATATCATTAAGTGAATAGAAAATCTGTTTAAACATGAAAAGTTAAATGAGGGTTCTCTACCATTTCATTGAATTTTCAAAGTATATATACACATTATACATACTTGACTATAGGAATTTGCAAGGAAAGAATAAAATGACAGCTTAAATACATAATTGACTAATTTCTTGGTTTCCTTCGTTAGCTTGATTTGCTTAATCAATGGGATGGTCTTTTTTATTTGATTTGGTTTCCTTCAATGGCCTGATTTGCTTACTCAATGGGATGGTCTTTTTTATTTTATTTTGTTTCCTTAACAACTCTTAGGTATGAGATTCCAAGCTCATATTGAAAAGTATATGTTTTTTGTGTGCGGGGAGTGAGTCGAGGCTAGGAGAGCATTTAACATTGAAAAGTATTAAGTTTCTGATGTGAGATTTATATGAGTTTAGACACTCTAACCTTAACAGTCACTTTTTGTAATATAGTTCTCTCAAGGTTTATATTATTTAGTGAGTTACTTGTAGGTACGAGACTTCAATCTCACATTTTACAGAATAATTCTAATAAAGTAGCTAGAAGGTACGAAATAATACGAAATCGAGACAAGTTGAGAGGTTGAAGATCTTGGTGTCTAAAGTTTATGATTAAAAAATTATATAATTGCAGGTGGCTATATATTAGACTTTGAATATGCTCAATTTATTATATTATTATTTATAAGGAATTTAGAACCTGTTATAATATAAAAATATTTTTTTTTAAAGTGATGTCATAAAAAAATATAGCACTCCAATTCAAATCTATTTTGGATTCACAGTATTATAGAATAGTTTGTTGCTATCGGTCAGGATTTCAATTACACATCTAGCTCTCACCGTCATGAGTTGGTGCACCTGAAATTATTTTTCTAAGTATTCATCATCTTCCTCTTTCGATTATCATATATTAGTTTATGGTAACATGTTAATTAATTTTTTTGATAATGAGGCTGCTATTTACATCCAAATTATCATGTTAATTACTTTGGGTTGTCTATATATGTAAAAAAATTTTATTGAATGAAATCCAGAATAAGAGTTCATATATGCAAAGTTTCTGGAATATGAATCAATATGTTTTCTGCATGGCTTTGCAATGAGATGTTTAATGAATGAAATCCAGTCAGTTAAATGCAGATTTAATGAGATTTTTTTAGGTCTTCTTTTTGAAATGTATGCATCTGAAATGACTTCAATTCTTTTGGGTCTTCTTCTGAAATGTATGCATCTGAAATGACTTCAAGTCTTTTGGATCTTTTCTTCTATAATTAAGTGCCTATTTAGACAATAAAATTATGCAAACAAATAAATATATAAGGAGAATGAAATACCTTTTAAACATCACATTAAATAAATAATTAAGTACTTACATGTATGCACATTAATTTGTTAAAATTTTATAACATTTTCAGATTATGAAAAGTCAACCTGAACAGGACTCGATTCACAAACGCATTAACGTAAATACGGTCTAAATTAGAATTCGTGTAAAAAATACTCAATCCAAATTCAATTTTTTACATATTGTATTAAGTTAATTGTGAACTCTAAACACAACAACCAAATCATTGCACCATACTTTTCAAGTTTAAAACCGTCACCATCCTACCGCATCTTTCAATTTGTACAAAATATTAATGACTATAGTTTGGCTATTGTAAATAAAACATGCATTTCCAGAACAAAAATTAGCAGATCTGAAGCAATAAGCAACAAAATAAACAGGACACAAGATTTATAGTGGTTCGGTAATCACAAAGATTACCTACGTCCACTTTAGGGAAGCAGCAAGAGTGTATCCACTATGAAACATATAAAGAAATACAGATCTGAAGAAAAGTTTACAGTTTCGAAGATTACCTTTCTCCTTTCAGCTAAAAAACAACCTTACCTCTCTTCACTCTTTTAGATCCCACTCTCACAGTCACTCGACCCAGCAAAAAACCCAGCAAATCGAAATCAGATTAAAAACACTCACCATATATATTACAAAAGAAACACGTATACACATGAAAGGACACTCACCGTTATGCCGAAAATCACCACAAACCATGGATCTACCTCAGCAGCATCTCAATCGTACACGTTCGCAGCTTCTGGAAAGGGTTTGTTAGAGAGATCGAGAGAGAGAGACATTTTGGTAAAGCGGCAGGTTTGTTTCATAACAAACCCTAAGCCAAAAAACTTCTTTATATATGGTCAACAAAGTCAAAGCAGTCAAGAGAGTTGAAAGTCAACACTATCAGCAGGGATTAAAACCTCCACGTCATATGCCACATATTAACAAATCTCCACCTTGGCATATGAAACCTTCAAGACACCAATTTGCTGCACCATTTGCAACAAAAAACAGGACCCCACTTGCTGCTTCCCCAAGAACTTCTTCACTCTTCAATGTGAAGCAGGCTCTTAAAGAGCCTGAGTTTATCCAAAGTGACCCCTTTGGTAAACATATCTGCAGAATTTTCCCTTCCAGCCACCTTCTCCACCTTGATCACATTGTCTTCCACCAGATTTGTTATGAAATGAAATCTGACATCTATGTGCTTTGATCTTTCATGGAAAGCTTGATTTTTGCAAAGAAAAATTACACTATGGCTGTCACTCTTGAGGTTGATCTGCTCTTGATTATGCCCCAGCTCTTCTAGCAATCCTCTGAGCCAAATTGCTTCTTTTGCAGCTTCAGTTATAGCAACATACTCTGCCTCAGTGGTTGAAAGTGTGACAATTACCTGCAAATTAGATTTCCAACACACCAAGTTTCTCCAGAATGTAAAAACATAACCAGTCATAGACTTCCTAGTATCTAAGTTTCCAGCATAATTAGCATCAACACAGTCTGTAATTATATCCTCTACAAGATCAAATTTCCTAAACACAATTCCTGTTCTAAGTGAACCTCTAATATACCTCAGGATCCACTTTACAGCCTCTCAATGTTCTCTTCCAGGATTACTCATATACCTGCTTACACAGCTAACAGCAAAGGCCAAGTCAGGCCTTGTACACACCATTAGATACATTAGACTTCCAGTGGCATTAGAATAGGGTATTTTCTCCATTTCTATCCTCTCTTCATTAGTTTTTGGACACTGATCAACACTCAACTTGAAATGTTATCCTAAGGGGGTATTGACAGGTTTACAATTCATCATATTGAATTTCCTAACTACCCTTTTAACATAATCACTTTGTGACAATAAGAGTTTTCCTGCCCTTCTGTCCATCTCTATATTCATGCCTACAATCTTTCTTGCTTTACCTAAATCCTTCATTTCAAACCTTCTTTTCATTTCAAGCTTAAACCTAGAGATTTCAGAAGAATTCTTGCATGTAACTAACATATCATCAACATATAATGCAAGATAAATAAAGCAATCACCATAAAGTAACTTCATATACAAGCAGCCATCATAATTACTTCTAGTAAATCCAGATTCAAGCATAAAAGTAGCAAACTTTTTATACCACTGCCTAGGTGATTGTTTAAGGCCATAGAGAGACTTCTTCAAGAGACAAACCTTATTTTCAGACCCCTTTTTAACAAACAGTTCAGGTTGGTTCATCAAAATTGTTTCATCCAAATCACTATTTAAAAAAGCAGTCTTAATGTCTAACTGCTCTAACTCCAAATCAAACTGAACAACTAAAGACAGCAGAATTCTAATTGTGGTGTGTCTAACTACAGGTGAGAAGATTTCATTGTAATCAACTCCTTCCACCTGTGTGAAGCCTTTTGCAACTAACCTAGCCTTATATCTAGGTTGATCAGTCAAAGTGTTCCCTTCCTTTTTCTTAAACACTCATTTACACTCCACTACCCTACTGCCCTTAGGTTTAGGAACCAACTGCCATGTATTGTTTTTAATTAATGAATTATATTCCTCCCTCATAGCATCTAGCCACAACTCTGAATCTTTCCTTTCTAACATTTCTTTTACAGATTTAGGATCACTCTCAACCTCTTCAGCAGCTTGAAAGGCAAATGCAACCATGTCTGCCTGAGCATACCTATTAGGGACCCTAATCTGCCTCATTTCCCTATCTCTAGCAAGTTGGTAGTTTTGTAAGTCAGAAACCTGTGGTTACTGCCTGCCAACATTTTCATCTGACCCTAAAGCCTCACTTTCTTCTATTTGAGTTTGATCTTGCTGAAAATCAGATTGAAGGTCAATCTGATTTCCAGTGGATGATTCATTTCCTACCCAACTTCTAGACTCAACCGCAAAATCTTCCCTGGAATTTTTATCTTCATTAATCAATCCTCCCAACTCTTCCTCATTAAACTTAACATCTCTACTGACTATACACCTTTTATTCACTGGATCCCAGAATTTGTAGCCCTTGACCCCATCTGGATACCCTATAAAGATACATTTGATGGCCTTAGGCTGTAACTTATCACTTTTACTGTAAACATACCCAGTACACCCAAAGACCCTCAAGTTTCCATAATCAGCAGGATGCCCTGACCATTTTTCCATTGGAGTTTTATAATCTATGGCTGAAGAGGGAATTCTATAGATTAGATATACAGTAGTGTGAGTGGCTTCTGCCCACAGCCATGCAGGCAGGTTGGCACAGGATAGCAGACTTCTAACCTTTTCCATAATGGTTTTATTCATCCTTTCAGCTAACCCATTCTGTTGAGGTGTGTATCTAACAGTTTTATGCCTCACAATCCCACTCTCTCTACATAATCTATCAAATTCCTCATTAACAAACTCTAAACCATTGTCAGTTCTAATTCTTTTAATTTTCTTCCCAATTTGATTTTCAATCATCATTTTCCAGTCCTTAAATTTACCTACAGCATCAGATTTGTTCCTTAGGAAATATACCCAGACTCTCCTTGAGAAATCATCAATAATACTTATGAAATATCTACATCCCCCAAGAGACAAGTGTTTAGTTGGACCCCACACATCAGTATGAATATAATCTAGGACAGATTTGGTGACATGATGACTATGTTTAAATCTGACCCTACTCATCTTCCCATATATGCAGTGTTCACAAGGACCTAGTTTCTCAAGTTTATCTTCTAAAATTTTCTATTTACTCAACTCAACTAGACCCTTCTCACTAATGTGCCCCAACCTGTTATGCCACAGAACAGTTTTATTTTGGTTTTGAGAATGTGACACAGCCACTGACCCTAACACAGCTGACCCACTCAAGACATACAAGCCATTTTTCTTTTCACCCTTCAATATCACCATTGAACCTTTTGTGACCTTTAAGACTCCACCTTGAGCTTTAAAACTACAGCCACCTAAATCTAGAGTTCCTAAGGAGATTAAATTCCTTTTTAACTCAGGAATATACCTAACCTCTGTTAGAATTCTAGTACCTCCATCATTCAAGCTTAGTCTAACATCCCCAATTCCCAAAACCTTACAAGCTGAGTTATTTTCCATCAGTACCTTTCCTGAATCTAACTTCTGAAAATTCATCAATAAACTCCTGTTTGGAGTCATGTGGTAAGAGCAACCTGAATCTAATATCCATTCAGTGCTTAAATCATTTTCAGAAGCCACTAAAACATCAGAACTCTCATACCCATCTGAAGCTATATCTACATTGCTGGTTGACTCTTTTTCTCCCTGTTTCTTTTTCCTCTCAGGATAATCTCTCTTAAAATGCCCTTCCTTATGACAGAAGAAGCATTTTTTGCTAAATTTAGATCTTGACTTAGACCTACTTTTAAATTGCCCCTTTTATAGCTTCTCTTATCTGTTCTACCTCTCACATTCAGCCCTTCTCCATCTGTTCTACCCTCTTTTCTAAATTCAGTTTCTTTTGCAGTTATGGCCACTACAACTTCATCTAGCTTTAGGGTCTGCCTACCATATTTTAGGGTGTCAACAAAGTTTGTGTACATTTTTGAAAGAGAATTCATAAGGATCACAGCCTGATCTTCATCATCTACCTTCACACTTAGGCTTTCTAAATCCTGGACTAATTTCATGAAATCATTCATATTATCTCCTAAAGGCTTATGCTCATCCATTTTAAAACCAAAGAATTTTTGTTTTAAAACTAGCCTATTTGGAGATGATTTAGACTGGTGTAAGGCATCTAATTTCTCCCAAATCTCTGCTGGTGTGGTCATTTTCTTCACCTCTCTCAACACTTTGTCACCCAATCCTAAAATTAGGGTACTGTAAGCTCTATCCAGGAGATCTTTCTTTTCTTTTTTAGACAGTGTTTCAGGTAAACTACTTTCACCATCTAAGGTAGCAGATAAGCCCTCTCTCACTAAAACAGCTCTCATTTTCATTTTCCATAGCCCACAGTCATTATCCCCAGTGAATTTTTCTATTTCAAATGTTGACATTTTAGATCTTTTAACTTAAACAGAAAATCTATTCTACCAGCCAAACAAGAAACACAACCAGAGAAAGAACACAGCAAATATGCACTTTACTCTACGCAGAAACAAATTCACACTCACAACCAAGCTCTGATACCACTTGTACAGCATATTAATGACTATAGTTTGGCTATTGTAAATCAAACATGCATTTCCAGAGTAAAAATTAGCAGATTTGAAGCAATAAGCAACAAAATAAACAGGACCCAAGATTTATAGTGGTTCGGTAATCACAAAGATTACCTATGTCCACTTTAGGGAAGCAGCAAGAGTGTATCCACTATGAAACATATAAAGAAATACAGATCTGAAGAAAGGTTTACAGTTTCGAAGATTGTAAGACACCTCAGAAGGGTATTACTATTCACTACTTAATAAAGTAATAATAAATAAATAAAGAAAATATGGTCAATAATACCCGACCGAAATGCTTAACTGAACTGATATATCACAGCTGAAGACTTGTAGTACAATGTATACATACATATACACATGCCCAAATAAAACTTTCATATAATAAAAATATTCGCGGAAAAACATATACATGTGCATACATATAAAATTGAAATAAACTGGATCCCAAATTAGCAGCAAACTCCTCCTCCCAGCTCCCTACAACTCACCTGTAAAACGAAAAGAAAGTAGGGAGTGAGTGATAAAATCACCCAGTAAACACTTCATATCCTCAGACCCTAAACTCAATCCTTCTCGAAGGATTGCCACCTCAACACACACAGAACAACCCAACTGACAACAACTCTGGCACCTCAACTTCACAGACCGGATACTACCTCATACTGGATCGTAAAATACGTATATGAGTATACGTAAACAACCTAGAGTGAAGAGTAATCCGAACAGATGAATTCGACACCCAACTCTGACAAGAATCAATATCTGAACTGCTCTGATAATGTTACTGAAGTTCACGAATCAATACGAAGCTTATCAATGTTCTGCTGTTCGTGTCTTTTACACGTTTCATATTCTGTTCATTACAGTTTCTTACTGTCTTATCATTCTCTGAATGATATGGACTGTGTCATATAATCATGACATGATATGATAACATGCTGAAATCATGACTAGGCCTGGGCCTGTATACTGAAAATAGTTTTCTGAAAACTGTTCATGAAAACTACTGTTGGATCCTGGGATCCCATATCTGAAAATCATATCAAAGCTTTATCTGAAAGCTGTACTGAAAACTGTGTACCCTGGGGTACTATGATATGCTGAAAACTGTGCTGCGCAGACTGATGAAATACAGGGATTCGGCACCTTGGCCATGTGAGTTTCCTCTGTAAACACGTGCCACAAACTGTATGGCCCACGTGATGCCATCAGGCCTTGGCCTGGAAATTGAACTGAACTGAGCGCCTCGCGCTAAAACTCATCTGATCCTCGGACCAGAAAACCTAAACTGCTAGCTGAGCAACCCGGCACATGCCAATACATAGGACTAGTAATGAGCATATAGCTCCTAGTGACACGGGTGCTGAAACTCACAAGTGCCCCCTCGTATTCATCTCTGAAAACTGTATTTTTCAACTGAAAACATGTATTCGGATCTTCGGATCCGTCTTTGAAAACACTGGATGGCATGTCATGTTATGCATATGCATATGATGCATCATGTATCTTATTTGAGCTCAATTTTACTGTTTACTAGCCAATGGATAGGGTTTACTGTGCACATTTCTCAATTAAGGCTTATTTTTCACTTTTCTGCCTGACGCACGGGCGTGCGTGATCGTGTGCACAGGCGTGCATGAACGTGCATGGGACCGTGACCAAGTCGTGCTCATGGTCGTGCAAGGTTCTGGAATTCTCAAGCAATCATCACATTTTCACTAGGCGCACGGGCGTGCATAAACCATGCACGGTCGTGACCCCTCAAATTAGGTCATGCACGGGCACATAAACACGGCCGTGACCATGCAAAATACGCAGTGTGCCAAATCAAGCATATATCACATGCCAAACACTTCAAATAAGCATAATTAAACTTCCAGCAACTTCAAATCTCAAGCAAATCATCCAACCCAATCTCCAAACATACATGAACATACTTTCTCACACATCACATGCGAATAAGTATAAATCATCAAAATAATCATCTCAAATCATCATCAGCACACATGGAGAACATCACAAGCATGCTGGAAACACATCTCATGCATAAAGCAAGCATCAA
>JAJEJH010000955.1:57291-75923 GCA_026122585.1 Anacardium occidentale | reverse complement strand
GGCACAAATCTCACTAGCTGATTAAACCTGGTAGCATACTCTTTCACTGAACTGGTGCCCTGAGTCAACTCTATGAACTCTTGAGCCTTAGCGTGCACCATATCTGCACTACGGTATTCCTCATCGAATAACCGTCTGAAATCAACCCAAGTCATGTTACGCACATCTACTAAGGTCTTAACGAGGTTCCACCAAACCCTCGCGTCACCTTTAAGCATATAGACTGCATATCTGACTCTCTCTCTGTCTGTCATGGGAAACAACTCCATGGCATTCTCTACTGATTCGACCCAGTCTTCTGCAACTGCAGGATCTCCTGAACCAGTAAATCTGGGCGGCTGATGGGCTCCTGGCAGACTGTAAATCGGATGCAGCCTCGCTGAACCACTACTACTAGCTGTGCCTGCCCCTGAACTCTGGCCTGGCAGATACTCAGACCCTGATGCCTGACCATACTCTGGTGCCTGAGCGTACACTGGTATCTGAAACTCCTCAGGTCTCTGCTCATACTGATCTCTACCTCGCCCCTGACGGGCTCTGCCTCTGACAGGCTCTGGGGTCTCAACCTGCTCTGGAGGCTGTCGTTCTTCTCTTAACACATCTCTGACGATGTTTCTGACATCCTTTGGCTGAAGAGATGCTCTGGAGTGCTGGGACCTTCTGCGGTCACTAGTGCTCATCGGCCTAATGGAGGCACTACTCTGCTCACTCACATCTCTATCTCTATGGGATCTCCTATCTAGAAAATCACACACAGAGGATAAACATCATGCAATAACTGAAATTCATACATTCAAACTTACGCTGAGAGGAAGCGAGCGACGGCTGCTGGGATAGGCTGGCTCTCGGCTCATGCAAATTCATAAAATATGCATATGAAAATACATTTTCTGAAAATGATTTTCTCAAAATCTACTAAATGGCTCAAAGCAATGCTCTGATACCAACACTGTAGCGACCCCCGCCTCAGGTTACTGTGCGCTGCGAAAAATACTGTTCATATAATAATAAAATATTCCTGAGACGGGGACCTCTACAGAAAAACCTGCTGTTGAAACTGGTATAACAAATTTCTTTATAAAAGAAACTGTTAACATAAGTAAAATATTGAAATATACTGAAGCGTGAAAGCCCCAGGCTGCTCATGTATAAAAATAACTGATCATATAGTGTACTAGGGTATAATACACACATATATACATGAGAATACTAAAGCATGCGAGCCAACATGCTATCTGCTGCTGCCGAGCCACATCCCCAAAATCTCGCAGCGGTCTCGCTCCAGCTCAGCCTCGAACTACTGACCTGCAAAAGGAAACAGGGAAGGGAGTGAGTGACAAAGTCACTCAGCAAGCGTTTCCAAACACTACACTCGCAGGTCAAACGACTAATCGACTACGTGACTCGTCACGTAGAAGATTCTACTAGACAGTTTTCTTATTCTGATTTCTGTTATTTTTCTGTTCTGATACTGTTCTGTTTCTCATCTGTTCTCAGGAGATGCTGTACATGACAATGAAATGTATATGCTGATGTCATGTAAACTGAAAAGCTGTAAAACTTGCCCTCAGGCTTGTTTTTCTGAAAAAACCGTCTTTTCTGAAAACTCTTTCTGATAATAAAACTGTGATCCGAAGATCCTGAATATATACGTATAGTATATCTGAAATCTGTATCAGAAAGTACTGAAAATCTCTGAAATATCTGAAAATATCTGCTATGCTGGCCAGACTGATGAATACAGGGATTCGGCACCCTGGCCGTGTGAGTTCAAAATCCTAATGAATCTACTGATGCACAACCAGCACTCTCTATTGAGCTTGGTCAGTGACCATGTCCTCTCTGGCGGACGCTGGTTTCCCTCTCTAGCGGGTGTGCGAACTCACAGGCGCCCCCTCGTATTCACCCCTATCTGATATATGAAAAATCATATATGTATATCTGAAAATCATGCTGTTGGATCCTTGGATCCAGTCTGAAAATATCTGATGTGGCATGTCGTGCTAATGCTGATAATCATGCATGAAATGCTGATTTCTTAGCTGATTACTGAGTTCTGTGTGCTTAAAACTGGCTTAGAGTGGCTTAAATAGCTTTTAATCTCTTATTTCTGAATTTCTGAAGGTGCACGGGCGTGTGTTCTGGGACGCACGGGCGTGTGTCAAGGCACACGGGACCGTGTCCCCGTCGTGCTGCTGGGCGTGTGCGATTCTGGAATATTTTCATGCAAACTGGGCAAGGCACACGGGCGTGTGTACTCGGGCACACGGGCGTGTGGCTGCCATCTTCTTCTCCCCGTGCTTCAACGAACACGGGCGTGTGGAATTGGGGGAGAAAGCACACGGGCGTGTGTCACTCGGGCACACGAGCGTGTGTCTGGGTTTTCAGACGCACACGGGCAGCATGCACGGCCGTGTCCCATGCAGAAAAGAGGACGCACGGGCGTGCCTCCGGGACGCACGGTCGTGTGCTCGACCCAGAAACTGCAGATGGCGTCTGGAAATCCAAAAATTCCCACACCAGCACCTTCACACTCCAAATCAACATACATAAACACATACTACTACTGCTAGCACGCAAATAATCATCAAATCATCAACTCAAACACGCCAATCATCATACTGAAAGCATATATCATCATGTATATTCACATACATGCACATAAACATGGAAGCCACTCAATCATCCAAACATGCATCATATCAAGCTCAAGCATACTGGAAAACATTTCAAACAAGCACACATAACATTCTCATAAGCTGGAAATAGCCAAACAGGCTCTGAACTCAGCGGGGGAGGTAAGGAAAACACTTACCTCGCGCCATGGAAGCTCTATCTCTCTCCCTGGAAGACTCTGGATCTCTAATCTGAAGCTGAGCTGCTGAGGGATCTCTTTCTGGAACTCTAGGGTTCACTGGAGCTGAGGAAGAAGAAGAGAAAATAAGCTGGGAGCTGGGAAACTGAAAATCTGCGCGCACTAGAAGAAAATAACTAATAAAGCTGGCTGGGCAAGACACACGGTCGTGTGTAGTGGAAAATAGCCATTTCCACCCCCACAAGCGCAGAAACTCTAACTAAGCCCCAAAGGACTTCTACAATGACTCTTCTACCCCTCAAAACTCTCAAAAATGACAATTCTACCCTTTGGGTCATTACAGTTGTCACATAAATAATATGAAATACATAAGCATATGAAAAATCTACATTGTAGTGAATTAGTGAACCCGAAATCTTAGCATCATCTCACATTGTGTTATTCGATTTACCTAGGCGTGTTTGTTAATTATTTTATTTTAGTTTGATTTTATTTCGTTGATTTACTTTCGACTCGTATTTGATAGTTTAGATAAAGTTAGAGGTAGTGAAGTCTTGGTACTTGCTTACGCGATCCCGTGGATACGACACCCTGAATACTTTCCATATTACTTTGAACTAGTACACTTGCTAGGAAGTTAGGGTTTAAACTTTTAACGCATCAATCCTCAATGGCCAGGCCATCCTAGAACCGAACAAATGTTGGCATTGTTGTCTTGAAACTTCTATTGGCCCAAAATGAATGAGGATGTTGAATTGTTCATTGTAGCGACCCCCGCCCCAGGTTACTATACGCTGCGGAAAATACTGTTCATAATAATAAAATATACCTGAGACGGGGACCTCTACAGTAAAATCTGCTGCTGTATAAAAATTTTCTTCATAAAGAAACTATAAATATAATTTACTATGAAAGTAAATTAAATATAAGCGTGGAAACCTAGGCTACTCATGTATAACAATAAACGGGTCATACAGTGTATACTAATACGTAATACACACATATATACATGAGAAATAAAACATGTGAGCCAACATGCTATCTGCTGCTGCCGATCCATATCCCCAAAATCTCGCAACTGTCTCGCTCCAGCTCAGCCTCGAATCACTGACCTGCAAAAGGAAACAGGGAAGAGAGTGAGTGACAAAATCACTCAGCAAGCGTTTCCAAACACAACACTCGCAGGTCAAACAATTCACCGACCACGTGACTCGTCACGTAGAAGATTCCTGCTAGATAGTTTTCTTACTGAATTATGTTATATTTCTATTCTGATACTGTTCTGTTTCTCATTTGTTTCTCATGAGATGTTGTACATGACGATGAAATGTATATGCTGATGTCATGTATACTGAAAAGCTGTAAAACCTGCCCTCAGGCTTGTTTTTCTGAAAAAACTGTCTTTTTATGGAAACTCTTTCTGATAATAAAACTATGATCTTAAGATCCTGAATATATATACATATAGTATATACTGAAATCTGTATCAGAAAATACTGGAACTATCTGAAAATATCTGTTATGCTGGCCAGACTGATGAATACAAGGATTCGACACCTTGGCCGTGTGAGTTCAAGGTCCTAATGAATCTACTGATGCACAACCAGCACTCTCTCTAATGAGCTTGGTTAGTGACCATGTCCTCTCTAGCGGACGCTGGTTTCCCTCTCTAGCAAGTGTACGAACTCGCGGGTGCCCCCTCGTATTCACCCCTATCTGATATATGAAAAATCATATATGTATATCTGAAAATCATGCTATTGGATCCTTGGATCTAATCTGAAAATATCTGATATGGCATGCAATGCTAAATACTGATAATCATGCATGAAATGCTGATTAATTAGCTTATTACTGAATTTTGTGTGCTTAAAAATGGCTTAGAGTGGCTTAATTCTCTTTTTAAAATCATTCACTGTTGATTTCTGAAGTGCACGGGCGTGTGTTCTGGGACCGTGTCCTCGTCGTGCTGCTGGGCGTGCAAGGTTCTGAAAAATTTTCATGAAAACTGGGCTGGGCACACGGGCGTGTGGGGGCAACACACGGGCGTGCAAACTGAGGCACACAGGCATGTATCGCACTGCACGGGCGTGTGGCTGTCTTCTTCTTCTTCCCGTGTCTCGCATACACGGGCGTGTGGAATTGGGCGAAAGCACACGGGCGTGTGTACTCGGGCACACGGGCGTGTGTCTGGGTTTCTACACGCACACGGCCAGCCTACACGGCCGTGTCCCATGCAGAATTAAGGCCACACGGGCGTGCATCTAGGACGCACGGTCGTGCGCTCGACCTAATTTCTGCAGATAGCGTTTGGAAATCCAGAAATTCTCACACTCACACTTCCACACTTTAAACCATCGAACATACACAATCAATACTACTACTTGCATGCCAAAATACATCATTTCATCAACTCAAACACGTCATACATCATAAATAAAACATATATCTCATGTATATAAGCATATACACAAATAAGCATGGAAAGCCACTCAATCATCCAATCATGCATATAATCAAGCTTAAGCATGCTGGAAATATCTCAAACAAGCACACATAACATTCTCATACACTGGAATCAGCCAAACAGGCTCTGAACTCAGCGAAAGAGGTAAGGAAAACACTTACCTCGCGCCATGGAAGCTCTATCTCTCTCTCTGGAGGACTCTGGATCTCTAATCTGAAGCTGAGCTGCTGGAGGTCTCTCTCTGGAACTCTAGGGTTCACTGGAGCTGAGGAAGAAGAAGAGAAAAGCTGGAAAATAAGCTGGGAAACTGAACTGCGTGCACTGGAAAATTAAAACAATTTATCTAACTGAGGCAATACACACGGTCGTGTGTCTAAGGCACATGGTCGTGTGTGCAGTGGAAAATAGCCATTTCCACCCACCTTTGCACAGAAACTACAACTAAGCCTCAAAGGATTTCTAAATAACTCTTCTACCCCCTCTGAACTCTTTAAAATGACAAATCTACCCCTTGGGTCATTACAATTCTCCCACTCTAATAAAAATTTCGTCCCCGGAATTACTTAAACAATTCAGGGAACCTTTCTCTCATCTCAGCTTCAACTTCCCAAGTAGCTTCCTCGACTCTTTGACTTGTCTACAGGACTTTAACCAGGAGAATCTCTTTGTTTCTCAGTCTCTTTACTCTGTAGTCTAAAATCTGAACTGGGAGTTCTTGATAGCTCAAATCATCTGATAACTCCAGATCTTGAACCTCTAACACGTGAGATGAATCACTCACATACTTTCTTAGCTGGGAGACATGAAAAACACTGTGGATTCTGTCTAAGCTGGTTGGAAGAGTAAGTCTATAAGCAACCCTGCCTACTCTCTCCAGAATCTGATACGACCCAATGAATCTCGGAGCCAACTTGCCTTTTCTGCCAAATCTTAGGACACGTCTGTAGGGAGCAACTTGTAGAAACACATGGTCTCCAACCTCAAACTCTATGTCCCTACGCCTCAGGTCTGCATAGCTTTTCTGACGATCCTAGGCCTGTTGAATTCTCTGTCTGATAACTCTGATCTGCTTAATCATAAGCTGAGTCATCTTTGGCCCCACTGCTGACTCTAATGAATCTCTGTCACCAATGTCATCCCAATACAACGGTGACCTGCACCTCCTACCATACAAGGCCTCGAAAGGTGCCATCTGGATCGTCGACTGATAGCTATTGTTGTAGGCAAACTCCATCAACGGTAGCAAATCAGCCCAACTAGTCTGAAAATCCATGCAACAGGCTCTCAATATGTCCTCTAAAATCTGATTGACCCTCTCAGTCTGACCATCTGTCTGCGGGTGGTAAGCTGAACTGAAATGAAGTCTGGTTTCCAATGCTCTTTGTAGACTACCCCAGAAAGTAGACAAGAATCTCGAATCTCTATCTGAAACAATATCTCTGGGAACCCCATGTAATCTGACCACCTCTCTAACGTACAAACGACCCAATTGATCTGTACTCAGACCCTCTCTGATCGACAAGAAGTGAGCTGACTTGGTCAATCTATCAACTATGACCCAAATACTGTTGTACCTACGCTAAACTCTAGGAAGTCCTGAAATGAAATCCATGGAGATACTCTCCCATTTCCATTCAGGAATCCTCAATGGCTGTAGCAACCAAGAAGGTCTCTAATGCTCTGCTTTGACTTGCTGACAAGTCAAACATTTAGTAATGAACTCTGAGATGTCTTTCTTCATACCAGACCACCAAAATCCTCTCTTGAGATCTTGGTACATCTTGGTACTACCAGGATGCGCTGAATAAGCTGTACTGTGAGCCTCTGACAAGATTCTCTGTCTCAAATCTGTGTCCTCTGGCACACAAATCCTGTCTCTGAATCTCAAAATCCCGTCTCTGATCGCAAAGTCTGGCGATGTGCCCTGATAAACCCTCTGAATCATACTCTGTACCCATCTGTCTGACATCTGAGCAACTCTGATATCATCCTGTAGCGTGGACACTATCTGAAGCCTGGAG
The DNA here is from genome assembly GCA_026122585.1 of Anacardium occidentale. Classification (NCBI taxonomy): domain Eukaryota; kingdom Viridiplantae; phylum Streptophyta; class Magnoliopsida; order Sapindales; family Anacardiaceae; genus Anacardium; species Anacardium occidentale. The sequence goes on along the minus strand of JAJEJH010000955.1, from coordinate 68,620 downwards.
AAACCAGCTGTCACAATCTCAATATCCTCTCTGGCGATCTCATGCGGCAACTGACTCTGTATTGAAATCATGGATAGAGCTACTCTCCTGCTCAGGGCATCGGCTACTACATTAGCTTTGCCCGGATGATAGCGAATCTCGCAATCATAATCTTTTACTAGCTCTAACCATCTCCTCTGTCTCATGTTTAATTCTTTCTGAGTAAAGAAATACTTGAGACTCTGATGATCTGAATATATGCAGCATCTGACACCATACAGGTAATGTCTCCAGATCTTCAAGGCAAACACTACTCCAGCCAACTCTAAATCATGCGTAGGGTATCTCAACTCATAGTCCTTTAATTGCCCAGAGGCATAGGCAATTACCCTACCTTGCTACATCAAAACTGCTCCAATCCCCTGATGGAATGCATCTGAATAAACCTCATAGTCGACACCCTCTTGAGGTAGTGCCAACACTGGAGCGCTGGTCAATCTCTGCTTTAACTCCTGAAATCTCTCCTCACAGACCTCGGTCCAAACAAAAGGAACCTCTCTGCGAGTCAAAGCTGACAACGGCCTCGCTATACTGGAGAAACCCTCTATGAATCTGCGGTAATAACCAGCTAACCCAAGAAAACTCCTAACCTCCTTAGGTGTCCTTGGTCTCGGCCAACTCAGGATGACCTCAATCTTGCTCGGATCAACTGAAATACCAGCTACTGAGACTACATGCCCGAGAAAGGTTACACTGCTCAACCAGATTAATGCATTGCTTGAGGAGTATTTGAGGCATTACGTATCTGCCAGCCAAAGGAATTGGGTTAGTTTACTGGATGTTGCCCAATTCTCTTATAATCTTCATAAATCTTCTGCTACAACTTTAAGTCTATGCGAATTGGCTTTCGGATTTTACCCCTTGACGCCTTTGGAGGTGGCGAAACAGAAGTCGCAAGGGTTGAGTCCTGCAGCATATCGGTTTGCACGGGATAAGCAGGAACTTATCGAATTGATGTGGGACAGTTTGGCCAAAGCACAGCACCGAATGAAGAAATATGCCGATGAAAAACGAAGACCTCTAGAATTTCAGGAATGTGATTTAGTACTCTTAAAATTGACTCCTCAAATCTGGAAGAAAGTCACTGATAAAAGATACCATAAGGGCCTAATTTAGAAATACGATGGGCCTTTTCGGGTGCTAAAACGAGTCAGGAATGTCGCATACCAACTTGAGCTGCCAGAAAGGATGAAGATACATCCCACATTTCATGTAAACTTCTTAAAGCCCTACTATTTTGATGAGTCGCGACAACAGATTCGAAGGACTCCTCCTACAGTTCGGGTACAATATAGTCAAAAATTGAAACAAATCCTTGATCATCGAGTGCTTGGTGAGTCGAAACAGAATCGGCGTACGGATTATCTTATCCTTTGGGAAGGGGATGAGCAGGCTGTATGGGAAAAAGATGTGAATTTGTGGCAATTTGAGAAGGAAATCAATGACTATCTACAAAATCTTCCAACGAGGGCATCGGAATCCTCCCATCGGGGGAGGGTCTGTTAGACGGAAAATATTCGAACAGGTGCTCGTGTGCGGGTTTTCAAAAACATGAGCCTTCGAAAGCGCTATGTCGAGTCGGGAGGCATAGGCAGAATTCTGTTGGCTAAATACATTCTTCAAACTCTATTGTGTTGTGGGCTAGCACTAATATGTTGATGGGCTGGGCATCAACAAAGGCAATCTGAGCAAGTGGATCAAACATGCTAGTGGGTGGACAGGCCTCATGGTGCAGATTCAGTGAAGGCATGGATATGGGCTCCTTGCCTAATCCAACTCATAAACAGGCTTAAGTGTGTGGGAAGGCTTCTTTGATGTGGGCTGAATATTGTGCTGGAAACCTCCATTTGCGGGCTGGATTACTCGGAGGCGGACTTGACCCAATTGAAGGCTAAAGCTTGGGCTGAAATATGTGCATGTTGGACAGGTTATGTGGCTGCTTGCATGTTAGAAGGCTAGGTGGCTGCTTTGCATGAAGACCACCTAAGACTGTGATGGCAGGATTTACGCACCAAGTGGCAATGGACTGACTCTACCCAATGCTTAATTGTATCCAATGCTATATAAGCTGCTGACTTGTCTAGTTAGCAGATTAGAGAGTCAATTATTCATTGTTCTCAGGTTGAAGAGAGGGGCTTGAGAGAATTCTGTAAACAGGGCAGGTTGTATATTCTTGCTCTATGGGTTGGGAAAAGTTGAGCGAAAAACAGTGAGTGCGAAAGCAGGTTGTGTAAGCTATTCATACAGACCCGTGTATTCCTTTTTCCATAATAAAAAGGTTGGGATGATTCTCTCGTAACTGTTGTGTGTGTGATTCGATTGTTGTTATTTTCCCCTGTTACTATATTTTGGACTTGGCTGGCTAGGTTTCGGTGGACTTAGCGCCATTACAGGACCCTATTTCGAAAAAAAAAATTGTGGCATGAAATTGGCCCTATAACATCTTCCATAACCAAGCTGTTGACACGGCTCCCCTCCATGCGCCCCATAACACTCAGTGCAGCACACTCCAAGTGGGTAATTCGGATAGACAGGTGGGTAACCTGGTGCTCGTTCAGGTGCCTGGATTGGTGGTTGTGGCCTCTGTTTCGGTGGTGGGTCGACAATAACAACTTTCTCCTTTGTTGGTTTCGGATCTGCTGGCTTCTCTGCCTCTTCCTTCTCTTTGGCCTTGTCGGCGTCTTTCTTCTTCCCAGGCTCCATAGGCTTCTCCTTTTCGGGTTCACTTTTCCTCTCAGGCTCCTTAGGCTTCTCCTTTAGGGGTTCACTCTTCTTCTCGGCCTCCTTGGGCTTTTCCTTTTCTGGTTCTTTAGGCTTTGCAGGCGGCTTCATTTCGATACTCTTGATTGATTTACCACCTTTGCAGTGTATCTTTTGCATCAATCTTTCAGGACAGCAGCTCACCACTTTTATCGTCACTATGTTTTGCTTCTCGTCGTAAACTTCGTCTCTTATCTCTGCAAATTCCCAGGTCCCAGAATTTCAAAATCAAACGTAGACAATACAAGCAATTACTATAAAGAACGAAAAAAAAGGACAGAAACTTACCGGGAAATTTACAAAGCACTTTCTTCACTTTCTTGTAGCACTTAGAGCACTGTAGGTCAACTTTCAGCACCATTGTCGTCACCTGCAAAGATCACAAATAAGAAGTAACATTTAATAGTGATAAACATTGGTGAGATCTTGGAAAAATAGCAGTCTGAGAATACAAACGTCTGTCATCCCCGTGAGTGCTTTGATCTGAACCTAGGAGCACAAAGAAAAAAGAGTGATCGATAATTATTTATTATGGGTCAAATGATAGGAAAGAAGAGTTACAGGAATCTGATGTGCATGTTTAGAAGAAGAAGATGTTAAACACGAATTCATTTTCAATTAACATATATAACAATATAATTGGGATCAAAATTTTTGGTGATTGATCATGATTGGAGAGAGGGTGAGGCCAAAGTACTATTCCCACCCATAGTTTGTGGCGGGGATAAAGTTTCATCCCTAAGTTTTCAAAAATTCAACCTCCCATATTTGATCAAATTCAATATTAAATATAATGGTAAACAGTAATATTTCAAGGGTAATTTTATCATTTTACGATTAAAATTTTATAAAATAATAAAATAAATTTTATATAAATATAAAATTTTAAAATATATTAAAAATTTTAATAAAATTTTTTAAAAAATAAACTGGCCACTACCGTCGATGCCGGTGGTTGTGGCCGTTGATAATGGTACTAAGTGGTCGTCTCTGGCCACTTGGTTCTGTGGTCTCCCTGTTGGGTGGACCGCCTCCGTCAGATCTGACCACTGAAAACGATCAGAAAAGGTCAGTATTGGTCTTAACGGTCGTTTTCGGTCACATTTTACGATGAAGGAGGTCAAATCTGGCATTCTTCTCCAAAACTAGAGGCGATCAGATCTGATCTCCTCTGGAACCAGGTGGCTGGAGACAGCCACCTGCATCAGCAACAGTGGCCAGTTTATTTTTTAAAAAATTTAAAATTTTTTAATATATTTTTTTAATTTTTTATATTTAAAAATTATTTTATAATTTTATTATAAATTTTTTTTTGTTAAAGGGTATTTTAGTTATTTCATTTGAAAAATTATAAAACATATTTGAATTTTAGTCCAAGGGTGAGAATATGAATTTTTAAAAGTTAAAGGGTGGGACTTTGTCCCCGCCTCAAACTATGGGTGGGAATAAGTCATTTCGCCGAGAGGGTGACCAATTAACAAAGTACATTTGTCAAGTCTCCCACATTTGACCTCTCCAAATCGCTCTTAAAAATCTTCATTTAGTTCAAGCTTCGTTTCATTGTGACATAGTGTAGACTGTAAGTAGGGGAAAGTTGGATAAATCTTGATCATGTTACAATGTCATATATCATGATAAATCTTGATTATGTTACAATGTCATATATCATGTTACCCTTTGTATTATTTTAATTCAATTCGAATTAAATATTCGATTCAAATGAATTGATCTTGAATTAGAGTTTTAAATCAATAATATAGATCAAGATCAATCTATTTGTCTATTTGATAATATTATTTATTTTGATAGTAACTAATTTTGTAATGATATTGTATATTTCGAAATAAACATTATAAATTTAACTTAAAATGAAGTTACTCCGAATTATCAGGGTATCTGGTCTACTCAGTAATATTGAAAGTTTATGGGTTAGGGACATTTTCCAATGTTGGCCTCAATTTCTAAGTGCCAATCAAGTTATATTCATAAATTAATGTTTTGTTTTTTGTTAGATTACGTCAGTTGATGTAGAAATGCCACCCTAACCCACCTTTAGTTGGGGCACTATAAATATTTAATAGATTTTGTATTGGCCCTTTGACGGTTAAGTGTGTTAATTAAGTAACTTAATTATCATATTAATGACCAATTATGTTATTTGTCATATGCGTTTGTGAGAGATCGATAAAAGGGGAATGATTTCAAGTAATCTTTTTTTATTCTCCTTTCAATGAAACAAGAAATTTAGAAGTTAGCCTGTAAGATAGTTTACCTTGGTTGAATGTTAGCTGCTTAGAGAAATTTCTCTCTAAACATTCATTTTTAATTGCAATTTAAGTCCTAATGCTTAACATTTTAGTTTATATGATCAAATTCAATATGTTGAAGTGAGGAATTTGATAATATTTAACATATACCTTTTTGATCTAATCAAACCTAAATTATTGATTACATTAAACAGGAGAAATCTTTGAATTTAATAATGGACCCTACAACCATTGTAAAAAGTTTGATTTTGATATATTTTCGGCAAGTTTTCAACGTCTCCCTTCAAACTACACCTCAAGGCCAACTTTATGGAAGTAGTTTTCCATCCTTGGTTCCTACGCTTTCCTTGTGTAGAAATTCAGGAAGACAATGGATGAGAAAATAAATTGGGAGAAAAAGGAAAGCACTAAAAGTAAAGCCAATCAAAGAAATGGTTCCTTTTACAAAATCAGCCTCACAACATTTCCACACGAAAAGGCAAAAGCTTGAATATGGTAACATTCCTTCCACGAAAATTAATGAAACCTCTCTATCAAAGAGGAGAAAGAGACATACCCACAACTAGAAAATTGATCCATGACCATATGCATCGATCGAGCATAATTTGATTACATAATGGAACAACCGTAAGGGTCTTCTTCACAATAATAGTAAATATCACAACGTTTCCTGCAACAACAAACCTTGTTGCAGCCACATGCCCCACCACATGCCCCACCACATGCCCATGCCCCACCACATGCCCCACGATCACAACCTGGCCGCCCCTTGCAAGGTACCTCCCCACCACATGCCCCACCACATGCCCCACGATCACAACCTGGCCGCCCCTTGCAAGATACCTCCAATCGGACTGGGTCCGGTATCTTGTGTTCAATAACATATTTAATAGGTTCCGGTGGCGATGGTTGTTTGATTTCGATACTTATGATTGATTTACCACCCTTGCAGCGGATCTTTTCAATTATTTTTTCAGGGCAACAACAGGCCACTGTTATTGTCACTGTGTTGTTCTTCTCATCGTAAACTTGATCTTGAATTTCTGTGCGTCAAAGTTCATGAGAATCAATCATATCCAATAGCTTAAAATTTCATGCGCACAACACAGAAAGAGAGACTTACGAGGGATTTTACACAGCACTTTCTTGACTTTCTTGTAGCACTTGCAGCACGTTGGGTCAAATTTGATCACCATAGTCGTAAGCTGCTATTATCAACCACCAGAAATACAAACAATCAAAGAAAAAAATTAAATGGTAACAGATAAGAAGGAAGGAACGTGAGATTAATGTGCAAACCTTGGCCATCTTTGAGAGTTCGATGCGCAAGGATCGAAAACTGGTGTTTACTTATAAGGGCGTATCACAAAATTAAAGCCTCATTGTCGGTGACGTTCTCCGGCTGACGTACGCTTATAAATCATAATTGAACTCCAGTTGACTCCAAAATATAATAAAGCATGATCCAGGTTAATTAATCTTACTTTAAATAATGTATTGAATGAGCACTTGCCGTGTGTTAATCGAAGAAGACACCAAAAATTCAGCCAATGAAGGGGCATCCCTAGGAAACCGACTTTAATATTTATTTTATTTTTTAAATATTTATTAAATTATTATTATTATTTTAATATTATTTTATTTTAAATTTATATTTTAATATTTTTATAAAATTTATTTTTAATTTTAATTCTAAGAAATAAAAATATCTCTCAGACTTTAGTCAACGAATAGACATTTAATTTTTAAAACTTTTGTGACTGATATGTTGGACCATTGTGGATTTTGAATTGATGTAAAACATATATTAAACTATTTAACCGATTCATGCATATATCGAATATGACAAATAAGATCAAAATTTTTTTTTTTTTACAGAAATAATCTAATACATGACTGTGCGTAATCAGACCGCACAATCGTATTATCTTTTGTTGCACTTAAGATATGCTTAAAGAAGACACATGACCATGTGCATGAGGCACACTACCATGTGCATAAGGCACACGGCCATGTGTATAAGACACGTGACCATGTGCATGAGGCATACGGCCATGTGCATGAGACACACACCCATGTGTATGGGGCACATGACCATGCGCATGAGGCACACTCCCATGTGCCATGAAGAAAATTTCTACACGCCCGTGTCATGCTGCCGTGCCAAATAAAGACATATTAAAAGCATTAATAACACACGACTGTGTATTAGAAACACACGCCCGTGTACAAGGCAAAAATTCAGCCATGTGTTTCCCGTGTGCTGATCGTGCATGCATCTCGTGCGTGCTTCTGGAATCCAAAAGCAGATGAAAGAAAAATTGACACACGCCCGTGTGATGAAGATACGCACGCCCGTGCTAGCACAAATATGACCGTTGGAATTACAAATTAAGGGAAGCACGACCGTGTAAGAAAAATGATACGCTCATATAATTTTCTAGAAAGTCTCCAACGGCTCTCAAATCAGTAAGTAACGGTTATATTCTTCCAATTCCTATAAATTAGAGCTGATTTGAAAATTGAAGGATTAAAGAATTAGCACTATAACTTGTATTCTTTCATTCTCTAATTTCTTCTCCAATTTTCTCTCACAAAACTTATTTGTATTTCTTTAAGAGAGAAACCTTGTGAGCTTAAGTGTTGTATCAGCCTTGAGAGGTAAATCACTGTAAAAGTTTCACAAACCCTTGAGCGCAATCTCGTGAAACTAGTGTGGGGCGTAATCCCTGTTAAAACTAAGTTAAGGGCGCAATCTCTTGTATCAAAACTAGTGTTAAGGGCGAAATCCCTTGGATCAAAATTATTGTAACTTTGAGTTAAAGTTGATGGAAGAAAAATCTTCAAGCGGGGTTGCTTGAAGTAGTGAACGTAGGAGGCGAGGAGAAGCTCCGAACCACTATAAATCGGTTGAGCATTTCTTTCCCTTTACTCTCTTTATTTATACTTGCTTAGTCGAATATTTATTTGCGCTTAATTGTATTGATATATTTGAATGTTTGATTTGGTAGAATAGGAAAAGGTTTTAAACTTGAGAAAAATTTTAAATAACCTATTCCCCCCCCCCCCCCCCTCTAGGTTATTTGCCATTTAACATTTGAGGTTTTACAATTGGTATCAGAGCTTGGGCTCTTGTTTTCGAAAATCTAACGATTTTTAGAGTTGGAGATCCATTTTTAAAATTTTCATGGCAAATCTATTTCCAAAACTTTTTTATTAAGAGAGGGGTAGTTCAAATTTTTTTTGAAAAATTTTTCTAATTGAGAGAAAGGGCATGTTTTATGGAAGTCATTTATGGAAGCCTTGAGCCAATGGAAGCAATGAAGATCGAAAATGGCTTTGCAAGGTTTTTGAAAGCTAATTAGTCAAAGTATTTCTAACTTGATAAATTTTAATACTTGGATAATGATGAGGATAATTTTGCCAAGTTATAACTGTGCTGAATTGATATGCATATTTATTCTTGCCTTGTTTGATTGGTTGAATTGATGCAAGCATGATATGTACATATGGTTGAGCTATGACATGTGCATGATTTGGAATTTATGTCAAATTGGATCAAATTTACTTGTGTTGAATGCAAATGACATGAATTCGTACAGTAAAAATCCCCTTTGGTCAAAACATGAAAAAATAATATATTTGATGTGTTTTGATTAAAGTTTGCTTTAAATGTTTTATAATTCCCCAAAATTCCCTATAATTTGTAAAAAGGTTTCAAATGTGTCAATTATGTTTAAATTGTGTTTAGACATGTTTGAAATATGTTTTTAGTTTACTTTCAATGCTTTAAATTGAACAAAAATCATTTTTGAAAGATTTGAAAAATGTTTTGAAAAAGCTCCCTATGTCAAACTGCAGTTTTCTGCAAATTTTCTAGGTTTTATAGGTTACACACGACCGTGCATATGAGTTGCATGACCGTGCATGATACATTTGCCCAGTCACAATCCCGTGCTTAAATGATACACGATCGTGCATGACACAAACTGCAGAAAATGCATCAATTTCATATTTTTTAATTTTCTGCAAATTAAAAATAATAAGTTTAATGCATAGATCTTTTCAAGAAGGGGGAGAAAAAAAATTTGAATGCTCCTTAATTGAAAATGTATGTTCTTGTGAGGGGAGTTTTTATAATATTTTTTCTATCAATTGGTATCAGTAGGGTATTTATAATTTCTTTCAACAAATGGTTTCATTTTCTTTGAAAGAGGGGAAGTAAAATTTATTTGATAAGGGGAGAAAATTAATATGTGTGCATAATTTGATAAAAATATTTTTTCAAAGGGGCAGAAATTTTTTTTTGTACTAAATTAAAAATTTTCTTTTAACATACCTTTTTGATTTATAACAAAAAGGGGAAGACATGTTAGGTATGTTAAAATAATATTGAAGATATTAAATATTTTCATTTTTTTGTGTTTAATATGAATATTTTTGATAAAATTTTATATTTTATGCTTAAATGCATTTTAACATAAGTTTTGTCATCAAATCAAAAAGGGGGAGATTGTTGGACCCTTGTGGATTTTGAATTGATGCAAAACATATGTTAAAATATCTAACCGATCCATGCATATATCGAATATGACAAATAAGATCAAAGGGTTTATTTTTTGCAAAAATTATGTAATACATGACTGTGCGTAATCAGACTGCACAATCGTGTTATCTTTTGTTGCACTTCAGATATGTTTAAAGAAGACACATGACCATGTGCATGAGGCACACTACCATGTGCATAAGGCACACGACCATGTGTATAAGGCACATGGCCATGTGCATGAGGCACACGGCCATGTGCATGAGACACACACCCGTGTGTTTTAAGGCACACCCCCGTGTGTATGGGACACATGACCATGCGCATGAGGCACACCCATGTGCCATGAAGAAAATTTCTACACGCCCGTGTCATGCTGTCGTGCCAAAAAAAGACAAATTAAAAGCATTAATAACACACGGCCGTGTATTAGAAACACACGCCCATGTACAAGGCAAAAATTCAGCCATGTGTTTCCCGTGTGCTGATCGTGCATGCATCTCGTGCGTGCTTCTGGAATCCAAAAGCAGATGAAAGAAAAATTGACACACGCCCGTGTGATGAAGATACGCACGCCCGTGCTAGCACAAATATGACCGTTGGAATTACAAATTAAGGGAAGCACGACCGTGTAAGAAAAATGATACGCTCATATAATTTTCTAGAAAGTCTCCAACGGCTCTCAAATCAGTAAGTAACGGTTATATTCTTCCAATTCCTATAAATTAGAGCTGATTTGAAGATGGAGGGATTAGAGAATTAGCACTATAACTTGTATTCTTTCATTCTCTAATTTCTTCTCCAATTTTCTCTCACAAAACTTATTTGTATTTCCTTAAGAGAGAAACCTTGTGAGCTTAAGTGTTGTATCATCCTTGAGAGGCAAATCACTGTAAAATTTCTACAAACCCTTAGGCGTAACCCCGTGAAACTAGTGTGGGGCGTAATCCCTGTTAAAACTAAGTTAAGGGCGCAATCTCTTGTATCAAAACTAGTGTTAAGGGCGAAATCCTTTGGATCAAAACTATTATAACTTTGGATTAAAGTTAGTGGAAGGAAAATACTCAAGCGGGGTTGCTTGAAGTAGTGGACGTAGGAAGCGTGGAGAAGCTCCGAACCACTATAAATCAGCTGAGCATTTCTTTCCCTTTACTCTCTTTATTTATACTTGCTTAGTCGAATATTTATTTGCGCTTAATTGTATTGATATATTTGAATGTTTGAGTTAGTAGAATAGGAAAAGGTTTTAAACTTGAGAAAATTTTTAAATAACCTATTCACCCCCCCTCCCCCCCTCTTCTAGGTTATTTGTCATTTAGTATTTGAGGTTTTATATGATAACTTGTCATTAAGAGAAACCTTAGATGACAATATATTGTTCAACCTATTAATTATCAATGTCATTTGTACAGCCTTTGCATTAGGATAAATAGGAGGTTGCCTTCACTTGTAAATCATCTACCAATAAAAAAAAAAAAATTCACTTGTATACATTGAAAGAGTTTGAAAGAAGGCCAAAGGACTTATCCCCACCCAACGTTTGCTAAAAAGATAAAATTCCACTCTCTAACTTTTAAAATCTTAAATATCTGTCTGTTGACTATTTTTTATCAATTTTTTTTTATAAAACGAATAAATTACTCTCATTATAAAAGAGATAAAATAAAATAAAATAAAGCTTTAACAAATAAAATAAAATGAAAAATAAAAAAATACC